>KZ808650.1:114373-131445 GCA_000696205.2 Oncopeltus fasciatus | reverse complement strand
TATATATATATAACACTGGTTATAAAAAATCTTTTATGAAACCAGACGCAGCCAAAACATTTTATTCCAAAAAATCTGAAAACCCCTTTGAACTCAAAACAAATGATGATGTTGTAATACCATGCCCCAAAATATTCAATAAACCCTGACTAAAACAATTTAACATTTTAATAGGGCTTGACGTACATAGAATTCCAAAATAGACCGTATAAAAGACCAATTGACCACCCCAGAAACAGAAATAAAACCTACGAGAAAATACAAACTTACATTGTATCCCCAAACAACGAACAGATAAAAGAGATAAAAAGTAAAAACAAGCAGAATGAAGATGCCATATTACCTTATTAAAAATTTAAAGCACTATGCCAGAAAAAAGAAAAGAAAAGACAATTACAAAAAATTAACTCTTTTAAAATCATTCTCATTAGAACCTTTCACCAATTACACAAAACCGCAAAACATAACTAACTAGAAAAAATAATTTAAACAACTTTGACTATAGAAAAATTAAATTTGATATTAACAAAATATGGGCAGAACACATGAATTAGGAAGAAAAAAAAAACAATTACCGAACTAACAACAATTACTCGTGCATTGCCAACTAGTCTGTCTGCCGCTAACATTCGCCAATCGAATAAGACACATTGATTCTTTTTACAATTTTTAGTGCAAGGGAACAGAATAAAAAATCTAACTTGTCCTGGTAGCATAATTGGTAAATGCACCGGCCCGGATAACAGGAGATCCAGGTTCGAGTCCTGGCTGGGGCAGTTCGATTTTTTATTGTGTTCCCTTGCACTAAAAATTGTTAAAATTTACGTGGGATTAAATAACACAACAAAATAAAATAATATTTATAATATTGATTCTTTTAGGATCACATACGACATCCCCGTATGCTAAACCTTATAGAACTCCCGACATCCATAAAAAGGAATTGACTCCATGCTTAAACAAAACACCATCAGGCATTCAATCTCTCCATGGAGATCACCGGTGATGGTTGTCTTCATCAAGCAAACGATAGTGGCGCATAGTGATGGACTATCGAAAATTCTACGAGATAACTATAGACGACAAACTTCCCGTGCACAGAATAACCAACATACTGGACAAGCTTGGTAGAGCTTAATATTTCTCTTGTATCGACCATAAAAAAAAAAAAAAAAATGCCTTCAGCTCAGAGACCTCAAATTTGAGCGTATGCCATTTGGAATAAAAGGCGCCCCTGACACATTCCAAAGAGTCGATCACAGCGAAATCACTAAAATTGACGACATTTAACACTAGTCTCCAAAAACACATAAACATCCTATCTGAAGACTTTGACAGACTTCGAGAATCAAACTTTAAAGTTCAGTTAGATAAAACTGAATTATAAAAAAAAAAGAACTAATATACCTCGGACACATATGTCCAGAAAGCATTATACCCAATCCCAATCTTATTAAAACTGTAAAGGAATTCATGAATCCAAAAACTCCAAAGCAGATTAAACAATTTCTTGAACTACGTGGATATTACGGAATATTTATTAAGGACTTCGCCAAAACCATTACTAGCTGTATAAAGTAAGGCTGAGAAAGAGGGAATTAGTTTCATGGGAATAAAAATATTAAATTAATTTAATACAATAAATGCAAGGGAAAATAATAAAAAATCTTACTATCTCATCCGGGACTCGAACCCAGGTCTCCTGCTTTCCGGGACTTTTATGCTACCATTACACCACCCGATAATTTCTTCAACTCCACGCACTTTACTCCGAGTCCAAATCCCTGAGTTTCTTGTATAAAATTAACATGGGATTAAATACCTCAACTAAAATCAGTGTTTAAAAAAAGTAAAAAAAAAAAAAGAGAGTCTAACAAATAGCTTTGCCCGCCTTTTCTTCATTTGCCTGCTTAAGAACCGGCTATTTCACTCTAAGAAAACTTTCGAATTGTAAAACTGTACCTCTTAACATTGAATCAAAATTTATCGAAAATTCCGGAAACACAACTCGCAATCTTACCCCTACAAGACTCAGTAATTATACACAGCTCACCAACATCTCCGTCAGAAACACTTAACTTAAGCGGAATTTATCTCATTCCAACTTCCAATATAATCCACCATTCATGATCAAGAAGTCTTTTATCCTAGCATTTCATTAAAGTCTTATACCCTGGCACACCTCAAAAAATCTACTCTTGAGATATATCAACCCACAATGCCAATTATACCTAAGAAAATTAACTATAAAGAAATATTCACCTCAATCGTATGTTACCTATTCAACCCTTTATCACTAGCAATAATGATCTAAACCTTTGGATAATGGTTTCATATATCTCTTGGTAACTCTAATCACCTTCATATATTATTATGTTACACAAAAATGTAAAAGTCATGCAAAATATTTACCTGCTACTCATTAAAATAGTTTACAAATATTTTATTTGGTCGTGGTTTTTATCCCACGTAAATTTTAAACAATTAATGAGAGGGAATAGAATAAAAAAATAGTGTAGAGGGAATTTAATGAGATATCTAGCCTGTCTCGGTAGCATAACTGGCAAGTGCACCGGCCCGGATAGCAGGAGATCCAGGTTCGATTCCTGGCTGGGACAGATAGATTTTTTTATTCTATTCCCTCTCATTAATTGTTTAAAATAGTTTACGTCCAACACAAAGCCCACCAGACATGCTAACGTTTCGTTCATCATTGGCAGCCCTGAAGATGGCTTACAATGTAAGCCGAAACGTTGGCAGATAATCCTTTTATATATATATATATATATATACAAACTACGTTGTTCATCATGCTATAGCTACATGATCTATGTAGATTTTCTATCTTAAAGATGGAACAATAAAATAAAAACAATGGTCATTTGACAGTTTGACCTATAAGAGCTTGGAAAGTAGAGTGGGGGAACCGCTTAATTCTCTCTTTTAGAAGTGGTTTTTGTCAAAATTTGACTTTTCTTCAAACTTTTTCGTAACTCGAATGGAAACGAAGATTTTAAGATTATAAATTATGGTCTCACCCTTAACCTCTATTTTTTCGCATTCGATTTCAAACAAGAATAAATTAATTGATTATTAATTGATAAATTAATTAATTATCAATTAATACAGTGGATTAAATACCAAATTTCAATTTAAAGTTAAAAAAATACGAAATTTTATTTCAGTGTTAACATAAATAATAGGACCCCAAAAAACTCGAATTAAATTATAAAACATCCTCTCAATATGAGGTTTTTTCGAAAAATATTATCGAACAAAATGTTTTAAAATTTCATTTTAAAGCTATCTCGTTTTATACTCCCCCCCCCCCTAACGCTTATACTAACGAAGATGTTAAGATTTTAAATTATAATTTCCCTCTAAAGTCTCTCTCCCCTTTACCGATTTCAGCTATCAATGTGCTCATCTAACGGTTTGGAAAATGAAGCTTAATTACTTAATTTGATTTTATTATTTTAAAATTGCAGACGCAAGGACTTATTTTTAGCGGGCGATATTTTATTCTTGAAGTAGAATCGGTGAAGAAGCCTCATTACTTTAATTAGCTTGATTTTCGTACGAAAAATAGAAGAAATAGACGACACACTGCAGAGAATGTAACTTGTTTGAGGGACATAGCTATGTCCTCAGACATCCTGTTGAAATTTAGTATAAATGGTACTTCATATTGGTACCAAATCTTTCCTCTGAGGTGGCTTACTTTTGAAAAGAGCACATTGAATCTTAATAATTGTTAAAATTCACAGATATATAAGGTCAATCTTCATGAATTCATATATAATTACTTAAAATTTAGACGTAATTTATTATAATAATTTACTTGTTAACAAAAAAATGCATATATATTAAGTATTCTATATTCATTTTACAACTTTCAAAGATGTGCTTCCAAAGATAATTTTCTTTTCTTTTATGGGTTCTTTGTTGGTTGACCATCGATGATCAAGAGGATATAGTTGGGGATCGGTCAAAGGTTTATTATTAAATAAAACAAATTGGTGAACCAATATGGTTTTATTTTTGCCGACGTGTTTCAGCCAGAATTGCAGGCCTTCTTCAGGGCTGTGGGGATAACGAAGGGAGAGAGTAACGAATTGCGCGTTCTAACCAAAGGGTGCTAGGGTACTGACAGTACATTTTTCGTAACACTAATAATAACAATTAATGCAAGGGAACAGAATAAAAAATCTATCTGTCCTAGCCAGGAATCGAACCTGGGTCTCCTGCTTTCCGGGCCAGTATGCACCACCGGGATCAGCCAGATATCTAAGTTATCTGGCTAGTCCCGGTGGTTTAAAATGTACGTGAGATAATACACCACAACTAAATTGGTATTTACTAATAATAATAAAGTTATTGACGATTATTCAATTCGGTCTCACTCTATACTACCACTCAACATCATACGATTTCAACCAACACGTTACTGTTTAATAATTTGGAAAATAAGCCCAAATACTGATTTAAGTTTACATTTTTCTGATAGAGCCGGGGCCACTCAACTCTCTTTCTTAATTTTCTTTTTAATGTTACAGAATTTAAATGTTAGAAAAATAAATTTCCATTTAATTCCATTAAAGTTTCCATTACTATTAGATTCATATGGTATATTGGTGAGGATCTGCAGAAATTTTCTATATAACCTTCGGTTAATCGGTTAATGAACTCATGCAAAAATAAGCTTAAATTGTTATTATCGTTACTTTATTTTAAAATTTACAGACGCTGATGTGTACATACAAATATGTGTTTAACTTGTATGTACACTTTCTTCTTCCGGGTTGGACCGTGTCAAGTTGTCTTTTTTCTCCCTTATGCCCTGAAGAAGCCATCACAGGATGTGCGAAAGCTCGGCAACTATCGACAACTTGACACGGTCCAACCCGGAAGAAGAAACTGTACATACATCTGACGACCGTGGAAGCCTACGTGAACTTGGATGAATTTTGTTATGGTACAAACGTGAGCAGCTTGATTTTCTCGAGCTATATCAGTTGAGACTAATGCCGATACTGAGTTTAGCTCACACTCTTGACAAGATGGAATGGAGTCTGTACAGCTGACGTACTCCTGGCCCGATGGTGCAGTCTAGATCTGTGCGGAGATAAGCCACGGCTCGGCACAAAAGCACCAAAACGGGAAGTACTTTCGGCTCTGCGAAGTGGGCCGTAGCGGTTCTGTCGGAGTCCTGGCCAACGAGTTCACAAGCTCGCGAACAAACAATGCCTGATAAGCCTTATCAGTAATTAGGAGGCGGCGCACCATGATATCAAGAGAATTCAGTTAGGTTTAGCTGTTACATTTAAGTACTTCTAATGTTACTTCTTAATAATGAAATGAATGAAAGAATGTTTTAATAAAATTAAAAAAATACTCGGAAAAGTAACTGACGAAAGAAGAGTTTTTTTTACCGTAGATATTATTATTGGATGATTTTAGTTGGGGTTCGGTCAAGGTATATAAAAAAAAAACAAATTTAAAAAATGTATTTTTTTAAAAGGATTATCTGCCAACGTTTCGGCTTACATTACAATGTTACAAGCCATCTTCAGGACTGCCTATCATGAAGACGAGAAAGGGACGTCCTGTCCCTAAGTCCAGTCATGGAAATGTGAACTTAGGGACAGGACGTCTCTTTCTCGTCTTCATGATAGGCAGTCCTAAAGATGGCTTACAATGTAAGCCGAAACGTTGGCAGATAATCCTTTTAAAAAAATACATTTAAAAAAAATTTTTTTTTTGGATCTACCTTGACCTAACCCCAACTAAAATCATCTAATAGTAACTGACGAATGTTGCTTCGGAAGTTACGAACTGTCTGGAGGGTCATCGTTTTTCGGAACAGCAATTAATTTCTTAATGACCATTAAGTTTTTTTTTTTTTTTTTTTTTTTTACGATTTTTCAAGGTCATGGAACCTTTGAATATTTCATCTAACAATATTTTAATGTTGAAAAGTAAGTTAGGAGTATTAACGTTCAAATTCCAGGACGAAAAACGCCCTACATGGAGGATCAGAGATCCTATGAGGTTTCTCATTTTTCATTAACTATTGGCATAAATAGAAGTATATGGTTTATTTGTTCTTACAAGCCGGAGAAGGGAAAGAGGGAAAAATATTGCATAACGTATATCTTAGAGAGTGACATTTTACAAAAATTATGTTCCAGAAATGTTTTCGTAATTCTAACAATAACGATAAACATGAGATCTTTTAACCCACCAACCGCCTTCATTCATTGATTTTAGACATTAACGATCACTTTCTGCATTTCTTGTTATTATTTTCTTTATTTGAAATATACGCGTCCACACACACACACATAAATTTTTTTTTAACGGACTAAATTTTGCTTTCCGTGGTTAGATTGGTGAAGGTCTGTAGAGTTTTTTTTATAAAGTTCGACAAGGCACCAATTTGAATAGCTTGGAATTTTGGTAATCTTGCAAAATTTTATATTTGGATTGAATTTAGTACATCAGTAAGATGTCCAGTTGGATGTCTGCTGGCTTTTGAGGTCAATTTGGCCTTATCTTCTAGCAGTTTTTCAGCCACAAATGCATTTTATATTCGAACATTTTTAATACACTTTTTAGATATTTTCTTTTAGTTGTATACCCATTGAGAAGGCAATTAAAAATAAAGAAAACAATATAAATTATTCTTTATTTGTTTATTTGTACCATAATTTAATTATCTATTTTTAAGTGCATTTTTGATAGTTTAATTCAAGATGAAACTTACAGACATTTATGTGAATGTATTACACAAATATCTGTAACATAAATATTTATTTATTTATCAAATTTAATTTGAAAATCATAGCTTTTGAGTAGAAATTATGGAGATACTACTGATAGTAATAATATATAATAATACAACTCGACGATATTTAAAAAATACCAATGTGCTTTTATCTAATAGATGTAACATATTAACGTACTACTTGTTAAATCACTGATTAGTACCTATAATTACTAGAGTTTTCATACCCCTTCATAATATTCGAAATTTTCATTATCAGCATATCAATAAAGTCATTAGCACTGTAAGAATACATGTTATCGAATATAATGTATTCGATAATATATAATAATAATATTACACAAAGAATTTAGGTTAAACCATTTTACTTTATTATACAATACAATCTGGTTAGAACGAGGGTTTACCATATGCCTCATATGATTTGGTTAAAATGGCTTTAGGAAATTTTGCTACTTGATTTTAAAAAAAATTATCTGTCTCTTTTTCACTTATCAGTGGCATATCAGTCCTTGAACTTGACACGCTTATCCTAATGACAACTCAATTATATATATATATTAGATGAAATATATCCAAGTTGAATTTCTAAATATGGTGCTGCAGTCTTTTATCAAAAAATAAAATTGAAGTCTACTGAGTAATATGGTCCAACAAAATTGTATGGTTATCTTTACACTACGTCTCCCCCATATTCCTCTTACATAGGAGGTTGAAATAAAATCAATTTCGATTTAACTGCTAATTTATAAGATAATATAATCATATGTGTAGATAAAATATATGATTCTATAATGTAAGTGATACGATATAAATAAGGAATCTATTTGTAGGAATACGATACAATATATGCGCACGAAGATGAAAATAAACTCCATATATCCCATGACCAAATGGGAATAAAATATGTTGATATAAATGATAGTCTATCAGTTACTTATTAAAAAGTAAACAGCGCCTTTTTCTTTTAAATCTTTGAAAATATTCCATAGTTTAAGAGAAAGGTGTGAAACTCTAAATTAAACATAATTCGTAAATAAGTTACTATTGTTCACAGAAAATTTATAATTTATATTAACTATATAAATCTGGTTATTCAGTTTTTAATTCCGATAAAATAAGTTTTCTAGGGACGTATTATGTACAAGCGTAGGCAATTGTATGAAAAAATTAAAATCCTTCTAATGCATAGTACTGATATGTTGGTATTTTGTAAAATTGAAACTGATTGGCAATGTATTCTACTTAATATATATATGAAATTAGAGTTTTTAAGATAATTTTTACTGTTCTATTACATTTTTCCAATTATAAACATTCATGATTGTCCAAGTAGATGCATTTTAAAGCAATATTTGAGAAAACAAAGTTTGAAACTAAAGGTCGAACCTGATTCTTCTCTTTCAAGATGTAATTTAGATAGTAAAATGACCATATGTTTGTGTTAATAGAAAATTATTTTATCTATTTGTTTATCCCCCCCCCCCCAATCAATAAATAATCTCCATTATTGACTAATATTTTCTAAATTGTTGAGAAAATTAGGCAGAGGTGTTGAGAGAGAGATTTGCATTGGGAAGGGGGGGGGGGGGAGAGGGTGGCACTGATTAAGGGTGAGAGTGTCCAGCGGCCGCTAATTGAAGTCGAGGCTAATTGCTGTCATGCCCGGTCACGGGATTTGATGCCTCATGGCCCCCTGGACCCATAATTCCCGAAGAAGGGGATACGCTTCCTTGGAGTATTCCCTTCTGGCCTCCAGACAGCTGGAAATTAGAGTAAAGCATTAGTAATACCTAGGAGAAGTCACAAGATAAGAAAGGCCGGAAGATCTTTGGTTGTAGGGGAGGAGAGAAGAGCTGAGGATACACTTTGACGTCCAGGGGGGGATGAAGAATGTCAGCCGAAGGAATATTGAAGAATCTCTCAGAATGAAGTAGTTTGGCATTTGGTATTAGTGGATTGTCGATAAATGTCGCCCAAGAGGAAGACTAAAATTTATAATCGCATAACAGGTATAAAATTTAATTTTCTAACTTTTATGTTCTACAACATTTTTATAAAAAATGCTTGTTAGGAAAGTAGTAGTAGTAGTAGAACATAATGGAGGGCAATCAACTTTTAGGTTGTTACGCCCTATAAATACCCTTTAATATATTTACTATAAATTAGTTAATAAAATACAGGATGCCAACGTTTCGGCTTACATTACAATGTTACAAGCCATCTTCAGGACTATCATGAAGGCTAGTGGGACGTCTTGCCACTGGGATCAAATATTCNTGATAACTTTTTTTTAAAAAATATTATTTAAAAAAATAATATTTAAATTTCTTGTTAAGAAAGAAATTTACGAATTTAACTACAATGGCTTTTCTCCCACTGTTCCATCCCGATCATTCTGGAGCAATTTTTTAACGAACAATTTCACGTTCATTATTCTCTACGTCTTTTTAATTAAATTTCTTCATTGACTCTTATTGAGATCAATCTTCAATGAAAAAGGAAAGCAGTGTATGTTACGTTGCTAAATCCGCTGTATGATGGACATTTATTTTGAAACTTTATGTTAACAATATTATTATCATATCTTTATAGTTAGTATACGCGAAAATGTCCTTGTTGTCCGTTCACTTTTCATAGGACAATTAGATTATTAGTTTGCAAATTATTAATATTCACAACTGATTAGAATAGAAAAGCCTTTGCGAATTTCATAGAAGAATTTTCATTCCGTTTTGTTCACTGGATTCCTTTTCAGACTAGTGGTAGGAAACGACAGTAGGGAAGGAATCAGAGCTCAGGGCCGAAAGCTATTTGCATCCGGAAGGAAGATAAGCTAATCAAGAATAATCATTCTGATTCTATGGAAGATTTAAGGCGATGTAGTTGTGCACATCAATCTCCCACTTACCACCGCGGAAGGGAAAAGACTCGCACGTCGAAGTCTGAGAACTCATTCTCGTATCAATTCTGTCGGAAAATGTAGAACAGGGCAGATCACACAGTTAGACATAAATGTAAACATCGGTCATTTTATTAACTCAAAGGTCCATTACTCAGGAATAAACTTTGGAAATTTCACAGGTTTTATTGATATAGACAAGAGTAAATGGCTAACATGATTTAAAGACGGGCAGGACAATTATGAGAGAAGTGTATTGCTGAAGGTGGCTGCAAGTCTACTCCCAAAAGAAGGGCGCACAACCCTCCTGGTTATTTCTTAAATTATTTTTTATTTAGCTTTTTAAAAATGTTATAGAGCTTAAATGTCAGAAAGTAATATCTTACGCCTATTATGAGTTATAAACTTATAAATTTATTGTGAACGGAACAATTTTTATACTTCCCCTAGAGAGAAGCGGTGATGAATCACAGACATTTTTCACAACTTATGTCATGTTACCTATAACTGATTTACATTTTTAGAATTCTATTATAAACTTGCTGTATTCGGCGAAACTTTGACCAAAAAAAAAAAAAAAAAAAAAGAAATTAAAATTTATAGCCACTCGAAGGAGAATATATAGATGTGGTAGAGGTAGCTGAAATGTTTATATTTTATAATTTTATGGTTCTAAAACAGACGACTACAAATTTACCAATGGCTGTCAATAATTCATTTATTTCACAATATAATTAGTAATGTTTATATTTCCTTTATAAATTCAGCCTGTACAATACTGTTGGTGATTAAAATAGGGTGGACTGTCTGCAGATAGCCGTCTACTAAGTGGTTCTTGCAAAAGGGCTTAATAAAAAGAAGAAAAAATCCTGCTGATAAGTATGTATCGATTTCTTGGCTATACCGAAAAACATGTGGAACTACTTACCGATATTTAGAAACAAAATTTATTTATGTCAATTAAGACAAGTAATTAGTGATTATCTGAATTTATTTATTTTAATAAAAATTAGCGATTAATAGTTCATTACTGTCAAACGGATGAACCTAGGAAGTAGATAGTGCGTGGTGGGTTAAGACAGGAGAGGAGGAATGTGGAGTGGGGTGGAAGTGAGCTTTGCCCCCAGCGAGGTAGACAGGCCTTTGTTTCTCTGAGAGGATTTCCTCAGCTTGTGAAACCTCCATGGCGTGGGAGAGGACCTACATGAGATCACCATACATCACTTACTTTATACCCTCTCTTTATAAATATGAGTGACTTTGATTGGCTATTAAGTTACCCCTCGCGAAGACATATCTTCATCGTCGGCAACATCAACACTAAGTAATGATTTGGTGATGATTAAATTAGATTTGGTGATCGCCAAGTAAAATGTGAAACATAATTAAACAAAAACATAATAGTTATTATTTTAAATAATGGAAGTAAATTGAATGGGTATTGCAAAAATTTCTTTTCAAGAAATTATCCTTAATTAAATAACAATAACAACAATTATTCAATACAGAATATATTTACCACTCATTAGATATTTAAAAAAAAATTATTTTTTATAGCTACGAAAGAAGCTTAATGGAAAAACTTGTAATTAAAACTAAATAAGGGGGTGATTTTAGTTGGGGTTTAGTCAAGGTAGATCCAAAAAAAAAATACAAATTTAATTAAAGTGTATTTTTTTAAAAAGATTATCTGCCAACGTTTCGGCTTACATTGTAAGCCCTCTTCAGGGCCATCATGAAGACGAGAGAGGACCTCCTGACCCTAAGTTCACATTTCCATGACTGGGACAGGACGTCCTTTCTCGTCTTCATGATAGGCAGTCCTGAAGATGGCTTACAATGTAAGCCGAAACGTTGGCAGACAATCTTTTAAAAAATACACTTTTGTTAAATTTTTTTTTTTTTTTTGGATCTAGATTGACCGAACCCCAACTAAAATCATCTAATTATAATATCAACGGCCAAGAAAACTCTCCATTTAATAAAACTCTCCATTTGAACTAAATAAGGAGATTTTCTCTATGTCTATTCATTGATATACATAAAAAAAAAATTCTCTTAACGATCACACTCATACACAAAACTAAAGGAGATGTGCTAATTTACAAATAGGCCTCAGAACAACTTGCTTGTCTACTAGAGATCTGAACTCACTTGTTACTGTCGTTCAGAATTGCACTGTCAAAGGCCACGACGATGCTCTGAAACTCGCCATCTGACATAGACTCTATCTATGTCTGATACTCTAGGGCTGCTTTTATAACTATATAGACCCCATCAATTTCATCATCATTTGGATCCGAGTCTGTTAAACCCTGAATCAGGAAGAGTCCTCTCTTAAACATCAAAAGAAGATTCTATAATTTCGGCTTTTTGAGTTTTCGCGCTATCACAGTTGCCTCTGATGAAGGAGAGAAGGACGAGTTCTATGAAAGGGATCTAGACTTTTGTCCAAGACATAAAAACAATGACAGGTAACCAGAGCGGTAAGGTGTAAAGTTCCTTTACCCGACTACAGACAGACAGACATAATCTCCACTAGGCAGTGGATTTCCGCTCATTAATCTCGTAGCTTTCGATGATCATGCCACTGGAAACTCTTTTCCCATCAACACGTCCATGAAGACTTCTCCCGATAGAAATAGAGTCACTCGAAGAGCCCTCAGCTCCCTTGCTGATGTACAAGTATACCGGGGAGCTAAATAATGTAACGACTTGGATCACTTCCTGACTACAGAACACATTTTCGGCAGAATTTACACCACGAGGCCAGATACCGAGGTGAGAGGAAGGTTCGACATGAAGGATTCCAGATTTTAAATCCACAGGGCAGAATACGGCATGTAGCCAAAATGGACCAAAGGTTTGCAGAAAATAGTGCCGAAAAAGACTCAATAGAGGTTAGTGGAGAGCAATACAGTTTGCGGCGATCTAAGTAGCCGAGACAGAAATTCTTGTTCCGGCAGAATAAGAATCTAGATCCCCTGGTTCGATGAGGACTCTCGGAGGCCTAGAATGTAGCGTACAGAACAATGATGAATATGTAGAAAAGACTAGAAAAGGAGCTACTCAAGAGGGAGAGGCAAATATGGAGTGGGAAATAACAAGAGGCAACCGAACTTCTCAGAGTTAAATGGAAGGTCCGAAAGTTTACTGGCAAAGCAGACATCCTTTTATGTCTACCCAAGCAGTCTGTAAGGACCCAGACGGAAAATAGTGGTACAGAAGGAGGCCACGAGAAACAGAAAGGAGGAGCTAGGTAGGAGGTACAGGGGAAACTAAAATATCATAAACCACCAGGATGAATCGATAATACACAACCAGGACTGCTTGATGGGCATTATGTGATGAGCATGAGGTTGTGTGGATGGTCATAAACGAAAGATAGCAGCTACAAGACAGACCAGGAAATATGTGATTTACTTGGTGAGCCCAATATTGTTGCTGCAGTAATGCGTGCAAGTGGGCTAGAGCTATTGCTAGGATGAGCGGAGGAGAAATCCTCAAGATGCTGTTCAAGGAGGACGTAAACGGACAGAGAAAGAGTGGGACGACCCAGACTTCGCTGTAAGGACCTTAGGCCGGAGACGCAAAGACTTAGGAGCCCGCAACAGTATGACAGAGTAGCATTAGATGGAAGAAGGGGTGGTCTGCTCACCGTATTCTTAGATAAGAACATAAGGAAATGTATAGAGTAGATATATATAACCCTGTAATATATTCGACAAATATAATGCATAAGCTTCGATATCATCCCCAACGGTTAAATCTTCAAATACAATTTAGCGGTATCCTCCACTCTGCTCTCATGGAGAATCTCGTTATCCATTTAGACATCATATTTTACTTCACTTAATTAAGATAAAGTTCTGATCAATTAACTATATGTTAATTACTTATAAAGTTCTTTCCATTTGACGTTATCCAAAAAACTTCCCAAAAAGTATTTTATGATTTACAAGTAAGAGACAGTAAAAACATTCTCCAAGTCACTACATCCCCTATTCAACTCCCAGCTGGAAAAACCCCCCTCTCGACCCACATATCACTATTTCCTATTTTCCTATTCTCTCAGTACCTTCCCACTATTCTCTGACGAAGAGCGATTAGTTTTCTCAAAAATTTAAATACTCTTGATTTTAAACTCTTCAATTTCGGTGAATTCTATACTTACTTGTATCCTCTTAATTATTTGAAACGTACCGAACTTTTAACTTCTATGCAGGATCGGTGAAGATCTGTATAAAAAATATTAAAAGTCACCATTGTGTCAACATGAATAGCTTGTTTTTTGTTGTTTTTTTTTAAGGGGAATTACATATATTTGTTTATTTGCAGCTAGAGTACGAAGGAAAAAAAAGTCATGTAATGTTTCACACTTATAAGTAATTTTCTCTCATCTTGCAAATGACTGCATAGTTTGTGTGGTGCTCGATAAACAACATAAATGCAGCTTGCATAATCAAGTCATTCTTCTCTAAAGATATTCTACTAAAACAATGCACTCTCCAAAGTGTGAAGCAAATTCTCATAATATTTTTTATTTTTTTAATGAAGTTTCTCAAATATTTCGTTTGAATAATTCAGTTCCATCTTTTTAATTCTTTAACATTACATGTCCCCTGATCATTTTGATAAAACGGAGGGCATTTAATAAAATTCTTTACTTTTAAAAAACTTTTTTTCTTTAAGCAAGACTGGAGTTCGACAGCAGCCATTGTAGAGAGAGGACGTGTTTTGTTAGCTCTCTGCAATTGTTTCTTTTGGAGTGATTAAAAGTGTTCAGCTGTTACCAAACTGGTCACAGTTAAAGATGTAGCCAGCCTGAAGACGTTGACAAAGTTTCCAGGAATTTCACCGAGGAACAAGCCCACAGCAAGTGAGTTAAATACTCATTTCTATTTATTAGCGAGGGGCATACAGGCAGNCCCCCCCCCCCCCCCCCAAATCCCCACAGGATAAATGTAAACAGCTAATAGTTAATATCTTCAGCATCATAGATAACAAATGCCTATAGATTTGCCTATAATTTAAATATAAATTGCAGATAAAACTAAATAAATATAAACACTAAATTTTTGATAATTTGTATATTATGATCAAATTTTATAAAGTGCTGTGAGTTTTCTGGCTGAGATTAATTTTAAAATATACCGACATTCCTTATAAACTAGTTAAAATGTAAACTAAAATTAAATAGTGATTTTAAAGCTTACCTTAAAAGCCATTGATGATAACAGAATCTATTTTTGCTAAGATTATATAAATGATATATGCTAATCATTCCACTGACATGAGAATTACTTCAAAGTGGTCATATTTAAAAGAAGACATCTATATTTTTTTAAACTGTATTTATAAAACCCAATTTAAAATATTCAGAAACCATTCACTAAAAGTGACAAATATATATTTGTCACAAATACACTATACTTCCCTGATTTAAAAGGGAAATTAAGGGAAAAATTGCCTCATTTACTTTGTAGTAGGTAGAGGTGTTGCTATCTGACTATAAAATAGATGTTATTATGAAAATAATAATAATTATTCTTACAATAATGTCTAAAAATAAAACACTGATTAAAACTTTTCCGTAGTAGAAATTTAAAAAAATTATAAATTGATAAGAACTTCTTCTGCAACATGTCTGCTTACACTGACTATTTCTAAATTCACCACAAATGTTTATTTCGCTTCAAATTATTGTAAAGAGTGTTTGTAGTTCTAAGTACGTATTACAAGGGTCCATTCGATCAGTTTACAGTACAATCCTTTATCCAGATTTTGTTTTGTGTTTAAGCAGTTCAAGTGTAAATAATTTTTCCACAGTTTTTAAGTGTTGATTTTGAATCCATACATCTTTTTGATTATTAGTTTTACATTATTATTGTGAAGAGTAAAATCATAAGTTTTATTTAACATCAATAAGTTTAGTATGTCAGAACAAAATAGTGAAGATCTGGCTGATAATAGATTTTTGAGGCAGGTCAATTAAGACTTTTCGTCTGGATTCATTGTCTTTTAGGATTGTACAGTAGGTCTTATCTTTTGTTTTAAAAAAAATATAGAATCTAGAGAAAAGCTGGATTTCTATTTAATAACGTTTATTAAGAACCTTCGCCTACTATGCATACAAATATATATATACAATGTTAAATGCGAAATTTCCTTAGAGAAAAATTAACTCTACTTTCAAATTGAGTTTNACCCCGACGACTAAAAAGAAGATGGCCCCGTGACCTCCTGGGGACATAATCTGTAAATAAATTGAGAGTGGTGTCATTGGTCACCTTCTCTCCTCATGTGATTGATATTGTATATTAAGCAAGACTCTACGATTCTAAGACATCAATGTCTACTGTATTTTACTCATATGGGTGATGATTCAAATAATTAATCTTCGATTTTAGTATGATACACTTTTAGAGTAATTTATTATTTAAAAAAGAGTGCTGTTAATCCAAAAATCGGTAAATTGAAAAAAATTCATTGATGGAAAAAAGCATCGAAGTTTTGAAAAACCGAGTAGTATCGAAAATATTGAACCATCTACGGTAGCGGAAATTTAAAGTGCGCTCACAGGCTGGGTGAGACGTCTGGGGTTCGAACCCGGATGGACAGATTTTATTTTAATTTCTCAAATTTTGTTTTAAAAATGACCTCATGTATTTCTTTAGTAAGGCCTAAAACAAAAATTAATGCTAAGACTTAGAGGTATCTTCAAGGCATCCTTAAAGCTTCCCTTTCTGGAGGAGGTTGTCCTCTAGGACCCCAGAGATTTAGAGCAATGGCGAAGAGAGTCCTCGGCATTGTCTGTCATATGTGTCAACCTTCAAGAACTGCGGTAGGTTGGCGCCCGGGAAATGCCGCTTCGCCACACCTGTCACAACCCACACAAGCCTCTTTAACGCCAATTTGCTCGTCTCTACAAACATCCGAGAGAAATGTCAGCCTGCTCCTGGCCTACTTACGCTCACCTGATGGCGGTTGATTGGTTTCTGTAGCTTGATGTTACACAAATTCATCCTTATTTATTTAGTAATTCACAATTAAAAATATTAGTTATAAAAAAGGGCCAAATAAATTATCCTATATAGTAAAGAGCTACATTAATTAATTTTGGAAATAGTTGACTGTCGAACTTCATGAGGAAGGATTGGATTCGGTCTTGGAATTTGAAGGAATATATACTGATTTGTAAGCCAACAAAGTATTTAATTCCAACATTTTGGCCTAATTTACAGGCCTTCTTCAAGGCTGAGTTACAAAAGAAACAATCAATATATAGAAAGAGGTCTGACTAAAAAATAAAAATATACAAATATATTAATGAACTTATATTAACATAATTATATATTATTCCGTATATTGTAATATAAGGAA
>KZ808650.1:102236-112261 GCA_000696205.2 Oncopeltus fasciatus | reverse complement strand
TTGTCACAAATACACTATACTTCCCTGATTTAAAAGGGAAATTAAGGGAAAAATTGCCTCATTTACTTTGTAGTAGGTAGAGGTGTTGCTATCTGACTATAAAATAGATGTTATTATGAAAATAATAATAATTATTCTTACAATAATGTCTAAAAATAAAACACTGATTAAAACTTTTCCGTAGTAGAAATTTAAAAAAATTATAAATTGATAAGAACTTCTTCTGCAACATGTCTGCTTACACTGACTATTTCTAAATTCACCACAAATGTTTATTTCGCTTCAAATTATTGTAAAGAGTGTTTGTAGTTCTAAGTACGTATTACAAGGGTCCATTCGATCAGTTTACAGTACAATCCTTTATCCAGATTTTGTTTTGTGTTTAAGCAGTTCAAGTGTAAATAATTTTTCCACAGTTTTTAAGTGTTGATTTTGAATCCATACATCTTTTTGATTATTAGTTTTACATTATTATTGTGAAGAGTAAAATCATAAGTTTTATTTAACATCAATAAGTTTAGTATGTCAGAACAAAATAGTGAAGATCTGGCTGATAATAGATTTTTGAGGCAGGTCAATTAAGACTTTTCGTCTGGATTCATTGTCTTTTAGGATTGTACAGTAGGTCTTATCTTTTGTTTTTAAAAAAAATATAGAATCTAGAGAAAAGCTGGATTTCTATTTAATAACGTTTATTAAGAACCTTCGCCTACTATGCATACAAATATATATATACAATGTTAAATGCGAAATTTCCTTAGAGAAAAATTAACTCTACTTTCAAATTGAGTTTGTAAATTTTAAAAGATTATTTATTATTATTAAATTTTTTATGTATTAAGACTATTTTTTTGGTATCTAGAACTTTGAAAACAACTTCTTTACTTTAAGTAACCACTTTCCGCCCCATGTGTTATATTTGTACGCATATATCCTCCCTCTCTTTCTCCCCCTTTCCCTCTACGACTCTCTTTCTCACCCTAATTTTCTTATCTCTTTCATTCATGACCCCAGTGTAGAGATGAGGTTCTTCTGTTGCAGGCGATGGGGAAGCGGGAGCAGACCTCCTCGAGTAAGGATCGGTCAGGGAAGATACAGGATATCTTCGGACCTAGCGGAACTTGAATGCAATTTCCCGCAACGCTACAAACTCCTCTCGGTGAGTAACCCAAGGCCAACCTTCAGGCTCACTTTTATTTATTTCTTTTTTTTTTTCAATAAAATAAAACTTTATTAGTAATTACATCTTTTATTTCTAATGAATATTTCAAACGTCTGTAAAAATTCTGAATTATATTCAAATGCTGAATTTATATTTTTATATAAACCAAACTATAATTTATCTAAATTATTCAGAAAGTTAAAACTATAACTACTATGAACTATGCGATTAGTGGTAGCTACAATAAATTATACTGCAATATAGTAAATTATACCACAATATAAATGTTATATTCCAAATAATTTTATTTTACTCGATAATGAATTAAGAAATAATAATATTGAATAAAACAATATATTTCTATGTCAGTATTATTTATATGTATTGTCTTGTAGCCCCCACTTCAAGGGCATGGGGCCGAAAGCTGTGGTTTCCTGAAAATGTTTTATTCTTAGATGATTTTAGTTGGGGTTCGGTCAAGGCTTAGAATGTTAGCCGAAACGTTGGCAGATAATCCTTTATTAAAAAATACATTTCTTAAATTTGTGTTTTTTGGATCTACCTTGACCGAACCCCAACTAAAATCATCTAAGAATAATATCTACGGTCAAAAAAACTCTCCTTTTGAAAATGTTTTAGTTCGCGTAGACGAGTTACCAGCCTATCTGCCAACAGTCCGATTGGAAGAGTTGCTTCCTCACAGGGTTAAGACATTCTGGCCTAATAGCCGTCGGACAGGGGCCCTTACAGAGGGCCTTAACCATTTCATACCTGAATTATTTTTATTTTACATTTTTTCTTAAAGTCCCCCTGGCTTGGGACCATTCCCACTGAGGCGGAGTTATGAATGTAATAATGGCTATAAAAAGGCCAGTGTGTAAAAGTACCATCACAAGTTATTCTAGATTTAGCTAATCCGCCCCAGAAAAATTCAGAACTGTAATGATGCACATCTGGGAGATGAATACTCTTTAAATATATGAAGAAATAAATAATTAAATAGTCCGTTTAGGCGACCGCTACGAAAACTTGTTGAATTTTTGGGCGAATATTCACAGAAAAATATATGTCTTAATAGGTAAGTAAACTAAGTTGTAATGGTGGAAAGTATTGTGGTGAAACAAGGATCATTCACACATGAAAATTCTAGCACAATATCTGTTATTTTGAGCACTTTCAAGATTAAGGGCCTCGTCATCAGAGCCCCAGGCACCGCACAGGGTGTCAGATTCTATTGCCGGTTGCCAGTCCAAGATTAACAGGCTTGTTGGGTGCCTCTACAGTTTGATGTAAGCAAGTCGCCAATTCATGCAGGCTGCGCGACAGACTCGTCAAGTGTGTCTCTATCTAATACAAGAAAATTCCTGGGGTCTGATAAAGAGGTCATTGATATTGTCAACGCCCAGCTGTAAAAAAAATAAATAAAAAATAAAGGAAATTGAGAAGACTAGAATTTTACTAAGAGTAAGGGTACTAACTAAACACGGCCCATGTTAAAAAACATTTTTTAAACTATTGTAACGAAAATTTACAATAAAATGCAACATAGCTTGGTACTCAACTTCAAATACTAATATACGCCGCTGAGAAATTCGCTTAGTTTACGCACTATCTGCGTGAGGGATGAGGGAGAGTCGCATTCTTCCTCTTCTGTTCAGCCTAGGGCAAGATTTAGTGGGTTATGAACTTTTCGACTTGAGCGATCAAATAAATCATTAACTCGTATTCAAATGGAGAACTCTCCGTTCTACTTTGACCATAGATTTTTTTTTCTTGGGGTTCGGTCAAGGTAGATCCAAACAATACAAGTTATTTTTTTAAATTATCTGCGGACGTTTCGGCACACATTGTAAGCCATCTTCAGGGCTATCATGAAGGGGAGAGAGGACATCGTGTCACTTGAATCACATTTTCATGACGGTCAGTCATTAGGTCATGAAAATGGGATCTTGGTGACACGACGGGTCCCCTGAGGATACCCAGAACACCTGGAAATTTACCGTCACTATGAAGTGACACGGCCGTTGGCAGGAACCCGGACGCAATGGCCAGAATACCCCATAGTCCTTGAGTTAGTATAAAACATCTTGTTATTGACTTCCCACCGTGAAGTTAATGAAAAAAAAAGAAAAGTTTTTCATCAATCAGGACATTATATTTATTATGTAAGTCATCTACTCAATATATAGTAAAAAACTTTTTTTAAAAGTCTATAATTCTCAAACTTTTTAAAATACTTCTTTTCAGGGGTTTTTATAAGAAAACAAAATACTGAATATTAACAATATTAAACAGTTCATATTTGTTTTAACGATAAAAAATTAATTTACTTACATGAATAAAGATGTATATGAGATATGTCTGTAACAAGAAAAATGTCAAAATATCTACACGTATTTTTCTACCTAAACATTTTTTAAAAAGGGAAATTACCTATTGCTACACAATGTCACACAATTAGGGGTTACCAAAAACTAAAATAAAAACAAACTGAGTATTTTTTTATCCTTTATTTATTTATTGCATTCTGTTAAAAATAAAAAGATTTTGTAATTCGATTAAAATTAAAATGGACATTCAATGACAATCACATTAGGAGAGAAGTTGACCAATGACACCACTCTCAAATTAATACTAAACTATATAAATAAATAAATTTAACTGGGTCCTCTTGTTACAGAAGATCTCAGTTTAAGTCGCAGTTTAGGATTATCGGGATGGGTTTGGGAGGACATTAGTTCATTAGCTATAGGATTAGGAAGTTGTTTGAGGCGGGAATGGAATTTGGAGAAACGATTGGGGATTAAGTCTTTGACGAGGTCAATTTTGAGGTCATTGTTAAGGGTAGAGCGTGACTTCTAGACCAGTAGGACTCCACTCCTTTTGGTCCAACCAAAACTTAGCCATTTGTTTTGAATTTAAAAGCAGGCCACCAAATTTCACTATGAAAATCCCAAATTTTGTCCTTATGTTTATATGCGTTCTCTCACACACCTCTCTCTCTCATACACACACACACACACACACATATGCGCGCACGAACACATATTCACTTAATATAATATAAATGTTTTATTTTCCTTTGCCGCATTTTTCATGAAATATGTGTACGTTGATATTTAATTTAAATTATTATTAAGCAGCTAGTTCACTTTTAAGAACTAAATCTGTGGTGATGGTAGCATATACTTCAACTTGCCGAAAATTCACATCAAAAATAATGTGGTCTTGAAATAGTATTGCAAAATGGAATCAATTAATTTATTTGAACTCTACTTTGACATAATCTACTATTCATATTTCTGATTTTTATGAATAGCAACTTATATCTCTTTTACGTAATTATTTTTTCAGTGTGTTTATATTACTATTAATAACAATATTATATTATGACTTAATGCTTTTTATATTATTGAAAGTACTATTATTTCATTGAAAGCACTTTCCTCACAAAAAAAAAAGAAGGTTATTTTTAATATTATAATATTCACTCACAAAGAAAAAAACTGAAATGTTATCCGTTCTCAGACAATATAGTGATATGATCAGTGACTTTTAAAAATTAGTTTTAAGTTCTCTGTAGTATTTATAATATAATAATGGTTAATTATAATAATATTAAAATATTGCACTACTTATAATTTTAATTAATACGATTTTTTAAATTACTGTTTGTTTATTGTTTATAAGGGCAAGAGTCTTGTGTAATTAGTATGTTTTCATTCTTCTTTAAATTAATGAAGAAGATTTAGCAGTAATTCTTCCATTATCATCAGTTATTCGTAAAACTATAAACAAACATAAATAATAATATAAATATAATAAACAGAAATAAACGTCGAAAATAAAGCGATATAAAAGAAAGATGAAAAAAAAAGAAATTTTATTCTGGGACGTAAGTCCCCTTAAATAACAAAGAGATCACAGCTGACAGTATAGCTGATTCTGACCTAGTTGCAACAGTAAAAATAAAAAGAGTAAATATAAACAATAGGCTAATAATATAAAATATTTTGAATATAACTATGATAATATTTACAAGTACAGAAATAAAATAAATAAGTAATAAAATAAGAGATACAATTTAAAAAAAAAAAAAATAGATGCACAAAAAGAAAATGAGTGCTACACAAGAAAAATAATTGACTAGTTACTGTCTCAGGCCAGAATATGCATATTGATATTTTTTTTTTAAACAAATATTAGAATGTTTTACTATTAGATGGATTATTTTTAGACTGAAAACGAACCTGAGGGTCCGAAATTGTTTTATAAAATATTCAAATAATATTTACATTTGAAGAAACGTCTGAATTTTTTTTTTCAAATCTAACTTGTCAAAAATTGTTTGATATGCGGTGAATGGACATAGATCAGCTGATTGAATTCATCGTCGAAATTTTTCTTCTGTAGGAAAAACTCTAGATTCACTATTTACAGGACAATATCTTCAGGACATCTGGGAGGTTAATTTACAACACAAATTGGAATCAGCCTGCGTATCCCCTGGAAGAAGAAGACAAGAGAGACAACATTGTCTTCTAGGACCTCCGACAATAAAGAAGGAATTGACAGGCAAGTTGGTTAGATGACACTAGCCAACTAAGACCACTGACAAATATCTATTGGAAGGACTAGATTGGTGCAGTAGGTAAAACCCTATTGTAGATTTTGGTGAGTTACTACACCCCAAAAGGGTTGATGATATTGGACAATTGGTAACGATTTATATTGCAAGGGTAGCCTTACCCTGCCTATCAGATTCCAGTTTTCCCACGAACAATTTAGAAACAAAAGGTCTGATGTGATTTCATCTGTGCTATCTTTTACATCTTCGGATTTGGACTATCAACAACTTTACTCTCGGAGGTCACAGGTTAAATTTCTTAAAATGAATTATGAGAAAAAATAATAAACAATAATTTATGCCAATAACATACGGTAACTAAATAAACTAAAGTAACTATATCCAATGTAATTTTATTTAATATAGTTTATTAATATTGTATGAAGTAAAGTTCAGAGGGATGAATATGTTAATCAAAAGCAACTATACTTATCGTAAATCAAGCAAATGTAACATTGAACTGAACTAAAACGCATTATGTGTATGACAGATGTTAACGGGTCAAAAGTTCATAACCTGATTTTTTTTGTTTTTATTTATTTATATTCATTTTTAAGAGGGATTAAAAATAATTATTACTCAATAACAATATACATTAAAAAATATTCACTACTGTAATATGTGTCCCACACACATTTTTAATAAAGTTTTATTTACTAATTTAAAATATTTATCTCATTTTATGTGAATGACTATATATCTTTTATTTTATTGTCCTTATGTTTTTTAAAATGAATATTTCTAGCCAATTTAGGGCAAGGTTGATTTCTTGAACCAAAATAAATTATTTCAGAAATATTATTTTTTTGTGGTAGTTAATCCCACGTAAATTTTAACAATTTTTAGTGCAAGGGAACAGAATAGAAAATCTAACTGTCCTGGCTGGGACAGTTAGATTTTTTATTCTGTTCTCTTGCACTAAAAATTGTTAAAATTTACGTGGGATTAAATACCACAAACAAATTATATTTATAAAATTAAAATTTAAAAGTAAATGACGAGAGTCTTTTAAACAGCTTGACACTGTCAGCTCCTCCGAGCATATGATGATATATTCGTCTGCCTCGAAGGTTAGACTCTCGACACTAGTGCGGGGAATTTAATAACTTTTCAGACTTGTCTCGGTAGCATAAATGGATACGAACCTAAGCGTAAGAAGCAGAAGATCTAGGTTCGTGTCCTGGCTGGGATAGTTAGATTTTTTATTCTGTTTCCTTGCACTAAAAATTGTCATACATATTTTATTTCATTTTGTGAATTTCGATAAGCCCAAGATTTATTGCAGTCAGTTCTTAATCAATTTGACTTGTATTGGGATATTAAAATTTTTAAGTCTTATTATAAATTTCTTTTTTTTTAGGACGACTATAATACTATCATACCTTCTGTAATCCGTATTCATTGGTTTCTGCAAACTATCTTCCGTTGGCTACGGAAGATGGTTTGCAGAAACCAATGAAGACGGATTACAGAAGATATTATAGTTCTATATTCATTGGTAGTTATAATAACCCTTTAAATGATTTACGACTATAATAGTTTGTTACAGGAGTTGATTACAATTACAAATGCCCTCGCTGAGCTCCTATTTCAGTTACTCACTGAACATGGCAGATATACTTCCTGGTAACCTTAAGCAAATCATTACCCTGATGAAGATGGCCTTGTTCTTAGTGCTTCGGTCACCATTAGCAGGCAAAGAAAATGTCACAACTTCCTCGGGCAGTGGAACAAAAGGCACATTAGTCTAGAGGATACACGGAACAAATCTGCTTTAAAAAGGATTATTAGTTCGTCAAAGCAATTGTATTCCCTTGAGAAAATAATGATACTTTAAATGAGAAATAAATGGCTTATATTATAATAAATAAGAGAAAAATAAATATAAACACAAACAGAGACTGATTTAAAAATAGTATTGTTACGATTTTCTTTTTTTCTTTCACATAGTGGAGAATCATTCTAATAATTAATTAATATAATTTTGAAAATATTCTTCTTTTCTTTCCCGACCCTACTTATGAAAAGCTAAGATTTGGTTTGCTTTATTGTAATAAGTATACTTTATTTTTTGTTTAAAAACAGTCTCTGACGCAGAATTTCCGCAAACTGAGTTAATGAATAACGGTATTTGAACTTCTAATGTCGTGCAAATATTCAACTCATAAGTTTCTACTTCCTAATAATCAAAAATAAAAGTTTTACACGCAGGAGTGACGTAAACTAATCAGATTTTTCATCTTCCATTAAGTGAGGTAAGGGGCACGTGGTCTGATAGTTAAGGTACTGTACTTCTGAGCCAAAGGTTCCAGGTTCAGTAACTACAGTGCACGGTTTGTTTGTTTCCTTCTGTGCTTCTGTCGTTAAAGTCCCAGTTAATCACTAGTGAGCTCTTGGGAATACCCAGTTATAATTGGCTACGATTCGCCATTGATTAGGTTCAAATTAGGCAGACAGAATGGTGTGCTGGCCATACACATTGTCCAGTTTTCCGTGGGTCATGAAAAAACCAATCCCTAGCATGTGTTTACCCCTGGGGCTCCATGGCCTGTAGCAGAACTAGCTTAAATGAGATATAATTATTAAACCTTTTTTTTTTATGTTTTATCTATTCTGTTACATATATTTTCCATTAAAATAATAATAACGAAAATATTGGTGATTATTCAATCATTCTTTCTCTAAATAATTCTCATTCCATTTCAAACATGAATAGATAAATTTCAAAAAGCTATTTCAATAGCTAGAAAAAAGTTTTTACAGTTCTGTAGCATACAGAATATCATATAAAATTATTGGATTTTAAAATTCTTATAAATAAATAAGATACGACGAAAACTATTCGAACAAAAACTGAAGGTTCCTACACTTTCCGAAGGGATAAATTCCCAAGATCCTTTTGTGCTAGCGTTGGGCTATTTTAACTCTTTAAAATTGTCTTATATTCCATCAAGTTTTTATTGAAGTAGATGTAAGAATAGGACAAACCAAAAATTCTATTTCACCAATCAGTTCAGTGAGTTGCGTTTCACAACTTTACTGCGACAGATTGGTTATAAATCCCATTGAGAAATCAAGATATTCATGTTGGTCCCATGACGCAACTTTATATGTAATGGAGTGGTCCACATCGAACCGGGAGAACAGAAGAAGAAAAGAAGAAGTCGTACTAACCAGACTTAGAATAGGTCACACCAATCTTACCCACATGCATCTAATCACTAAAGATCAACCGCCAATATGCCCTAAATGTAGCTCTCAAATGAGCGTTCAACATTTCATCGAGGAATGCCCATATTACACTAATCTATTTACATGCAAAAACCTCCCAAGACAACTGTCGGCATCCCTGGCAAACCATGAATCCAATGTAGGCAAACTTATGTGGATTTTAAGAGAAACAGGCATATATGAAAAAATTTAATTAACCCAACAGCCAGTTCAGTGGTTCACAGTATTTACAATTTTACTGTTGTAGGTCAGTTATCCACCAAACAAAATACAACCTCAGGACCATTATATTAACTCCAACAGACTAAAAAAATAAAAATAAAATAATAATAATCACCTTAAAACCACTATCTTTAAGATAATTTTGATAGTTGTATGTATTAACACATTAACATACCATCTTTTCAGTAGATTTCCCACTGCTAATTCGAGCTATTTACGTGGGTACCAGGCTTTTTGAAACTTTTTTTCTTTTTAGCGATCGTCACCGATCCTTCTTTGGAGGAGCTGTAAAAAATGTCGTTTAAGATTGAGTGACGTGTCTGTGTTTCTCTATAATTTATCTTGCGCCAACAATTTTAAAAACAAAGAATGCCAATTCGGTATAGAAGCTTCTTTTTTTTCCAAATACTTGGAGGAAATAAATGATCTTATTTAAAAAATTTGAAGTTACTAGAGCAAAGTCGTAAAAAAATACTAGAGTCAAGCAGACAGCATTTGAATCATAATTTTTTGCAGGGTGTTTTAAAAAATATTTATTTTGTTATTCATTGTTATCAATATTATGGTTTCGCTTTTCGATACTTCTTCCACTCGAATATATTAGATAACTAATAGAATTGAACATTGCTCTGTGCGCTTTTCTTCCATTGATAACGAAATGCAACTAGGAAACGTTAGTGAGTTCTAATATTTTCCCAGCGAGATTTCTTTATTGCAATTTTTAACAGTAGTGCATTATATATATATATATATATATATCTATATATATATATATATATATAT
>KZ808650.1:71516-93060 GCA_000696205.2 Oncopeltus fasciatus | reverse complement strand
AAAACATCCTGTGATTTGATAGTTTATTAATATATATTTTATAAACTTTTATTTATTTATTACATTCTGTTAAATAAAAAAAAAATTTGTAATTTGATTACAATGAAATAAAAATAAAATGACATTAATGAAAGTCACATGAGGAGAGAAGGTGACCAATGACACCACTCTCAAATTATTTACAGGCTATGTCCCCAGGAGGTTACGAGGCCATCTTCGTTTGAGTCGACGGGAAGGGTTGCAGGGGTTGAAGTTGGAAGACATGGTCTGCACTAGTGGATTAGGATGGTATGGGAGTTTACTGTGGAAAAGGATGAAGCAGTAAGAAATGAGGTCTTGAACAAAAGGAATATTAAGATCGTGGTGAAGGAAAGAATTGGATACGTAATAGGGAGCATTTGCAAATATTCTCAGGTTTTTTAATTGAGAGGGCTGGATTCTTTGGATGTTGGAAGGCTTGGCGGAACCCCAGTTTTCTACTCCGTAAGTCCAGATTAAAAACAGATTTAAAGATTTAAAACATTTACAGTCCTTTGATTTGGTAAAAGTGTCTTTTTTTTTAATACCCTCCTTTATAAAAAAGCTAAAATAATAAGTTTATTCAGCATTACTTTTGTTCAAGTACCTAGCAATGTTAATCATTTAACTTAAATAAGAATTATTGAATTAGATCCTGAACAAATGAAATATTATAATCGTGGTGAAGAGAGGAATTGGATACGTAATAGGGAGCATTTGCGATTATTCGGAGGGTTTTGGATTGAAAGGACTGGACTCGTTGGATGTTGGAAGGCTTGGCGGCACCCCACTCCGTAAGTCCAGGTTGATCGTAATAAGGTTTTGTAGAGCGTCAGTTTGTTTTCAATCGTAAGATTGGATTTCTTATTCATGAGTCTGTATAGAAGTCCATATCGCCGATTGAGTTCTTGTCTTTTAATTGATAATAGTTTTTAGTATGTTCGCCCCATGTAAGTCGTGAGTCAAGATGGAACCCAAGGTAACGAACAGATTTTGAATGTGGTAAAGGAATATTGTTAAATTTTAAAATTTCAGAGAAGTATTTTTTCGCAGTTGCAAATTAACTTGAATGCATTTTGCTTCATTGATTTTTATTCTCCATTTGCCACACCATTGTTTGATTTTTTTGAGGTTATCTTGTAGGTTTTTAGAAGCAATTTTAGTATCGGGATGGGAGGATAGGATAGCTTTGTCATCTGCAAATAGAGCTAAGAGGGTACTTGGATGGGTAAGGATGTCAACAGTGTACAGGATGAATAGGACAGGTCCAAGCACACTACCTTGAGGAACTCCCGCTTCCACTTGGTAGAAATCGGAGTAATATAATCCTTGCCGAACCCTAAAGAATCGGTTGGATAAGTAAGACTTCGGGATAAGGTAAGTGTTGTTATGAAGCATGGGTTTCAGTTTAAACAGAAGACCACTGTGCCAGACTCTATCAAATGCTTCGGAAACATCCAAAAAAGCTCCTGGGCAGTACTCTTTGTGCTCAAGTGAAGAGGAAATGTAGTCTACGACGCGAAACACTTGCTGGACAGTAGAATGCTTACTTCGGAAGCCGAACTGATGATTTGGGAGGATATTGAAGGGTTCAATGAAAGACATCAGTCGTTTTAACAGTATTTTTTCGAAAACTTTGAAAATGTAGGAAGGAGACTTAAAGGACGATAGAATGAGGGGTTGTGTGGTGGTTTTCCAGGTTTGGGAAATAGTATTATATCTGAATATGTCCAGAGGAGAGGGAAGTGGGTAGTTATGAATAGAAGCATAAATATATAAGTGAAATTTTTGGTGGAAATTGATCTCCATTTCTGTTTAACATATTGTGACATTTGGCTTTTTCACAGTAGACTGATATACTTATGTACAGATTTTGGATCTCTACTAGATCAGATTTTAGTCAGTGGATGGGACTGATCAGTGTTCGGGACGTATAGCCACCACTAAATAATTTAATGTGGGTTTAGCATTTGTAAGCCTCTTGAATATTTTTCATTAGCGCATTGCTTAAATTTTCATTTCGAATCAAACAAAAAGAATGCTCTAACTATTAAATTATTAGAGATAGGATTATTAATTGTTAATGGTGTAATTTTTAAATCGTTTTACTGAATATAATTTTTTAATATTTCATAATAGATAGCCAACTATAGATAATCTCTTCCTCAATGAGGCTATCTATACAGGTAGCTAATCATGGTACTGAGCAAGTGTTAATTTTTTGATAAAACTCATACAACTCACAATATGCCAGGGTGGGAGAGGAACCATCAGCGACAGACATGTGGGACCTGAAAGGATCGCTGAAGTCCAATGTCTCTTTCTAAAAATCTGAAAGTGGAACAACGGACAGACATGATATATAAAAAAATTGTTTAACTTTAGGTTTTCTGACGTCATAGTAATATTTTCACTTTAAGAACAAGAGTTGAAAGATGTGAAAGTGAACCTTAAGAAAGGATCAACATTGAATAAGCTGAATACATTAGTAATGATAAAAAAAATAATATAATATAAATACAATAAAAATTAAATCACGACGAGTCATGAACCTAACCATGAAATTAACTTTCGGCGGACGCATATTTGACCAGTGAACTCTTAATGTATATCTGGTGCGAACGGTTCCATTGAGTAGAGGCTATCAAAGTCAAAAAAAGTACCTTTGTACCAAACCTTAGTCATATATAGAAATGAAACTAACTTTTCAGAGATCGTTAAAAACAAACATCTATTGTAAATACATCCATCTCATGTGGTAAGAATTATAAATAAAACAAAACAACTCTTAACGAAATGCAACTTCATTAATAGACTATGAGAGAGGAATTTTATAAATCGGGCTAATAGGACGCTTGCACATTAAATGCCAAGCAATCGAAGAGCAAGATTGACTCAACAAATATGATTTTTCAAAATGGCGAGTCACATAGCATAAATCTGCAGAGACCGACACATAGTAGAAAAACAACTAGAAGCAGATCAAAATGGCATAATATGAGATAGTCACACATCCAACGAATATAAAATTATATAGATAGAGGTTATCTTCAAGTGAGTCCCAAGAATTTATTATTTTAAATATTTATTAATTTACCAGGTAATGTTTTTTTTTTTTAAATATATAGCTTTCATAATAAATTGAAACATAGAAAAACTACCTCCAATTATAAGACGCAACAGCTTTCAATAGAATTTCATTGTTAACAAATATTTTGTTTTAGAATAAAATTTCGAAAATATTTTTTTTTTTTTCCACCCAAGGATTAATAACAAAATAGCCACGATGCAGAAACTGTATGAACCAAGCAAATTTTAAAGTATCCTACTTAATTATTTTTTCTATATGAACTTTTCAAATCAAAACCCCTCATTCTTATTTAAGTCTATAACTAACCCAGCCTAACTTTTTTTTATAAGGCATGTTTAATTTTCTTAAGAAAAACAACAAGTGTGTCTTTTAAAGCACACAAAAAAAGTGGAAGGTTTAGGTAAATCCCCTACTCTTAATTGATTAATTAATGAACTCGGTGTGCATCTTCTAAAATATTTATTTTATCAGTAAACAAGCATGTGATACTGCATCGCTGCAATGAAGTTTTTCCATTGACATTTCAAGTAATGGCCCACTCTGACTGGTCCGATTTTGCCTGACACCAATCTCAGCCATGTAAGAAACCTTAATATATATATATAAANAGCAGACAAAAAATATATATATATATATATATATATATATATATATATATACATGTATATTATAGTAGTATTCGAGCATGAATTAACTGGGACACCTAAGAGAAAATTAAAACAAAAGTTATGAAATGACCAGTGGGAATATGCACTCAAGTATGTGTTTACTCAAGAAGTCTTCAACATGATACCGAAAGAGTGTAAGAATGTTAAAATTACCTCCCTAATTTTTTTTTAAATCAGAATTTCCTGCAGATTAGAGAAATAAAGTTTAAAAAAAAATTACAAAATTTTCCATGGAACTTCATTTCATGCAATCTTAAAATGGGGTTTCCCTCAAATATTTCTCATTGCTAATCGCTGTAAATAATATTCATAAATCTATAATGACAGTTATCGTTTTGAATTAAATAGGTACTACTGAGGTAAGCAAATGACTGCCTCTTTTATGGGATTTCTGACTCTGCAGCTGTAATCTGCTTTTGTCTGGCAAATGATTTCGTCATTCCTCTAAATCAAGGCTATAGAATTAATTATCGAGAATGTATATTAAAAAAGAAAAAAACAACAGATTTGTTGTTTTGAATTTACATTCTCCACTCTCAATCTAATCAAAATTCGTACGATTTTATCACAAAATGTTCCCACAATCAAAGCTCCCTAAAATAAATAATCAATTTTTCTCATTCCTCATTATTGATTGCCTGAATACATGTGCGAGAGAACTTATTTAAATGGATGGGGGCGATTTTTATACTGGAAAGAAAGATTTATATTTCTTAATTTTTAAATTTAAAGATGTCCAAGGAAAACGTCTTCTTTTATAACAACGATAAAGGTATTTAAAAAGCATGTCCCGCTTTACAAAAAAAAAAAAAAAAAAAAAAAAAATAAACTCAATTAAACATGGGGGCTTCTTTTTTTTTGAAAAATGAAAAGGGGGAAGGAAAAAAAAAAAAAAAAATAATTTAAAAAAAGGGTATTTATTTGGATATACCTTGACCGAACCCCAACAAGTAGAATAACTTCTACTAATAATCTCTNAAAAAAAAAAAAAAATTAACATGAATTTTATTAGCAAATACTAATAATGCTTCGTCTTTCAATATTGTTTTAATATTTAAATAGAGAAAGCTTAGGAATTTTCCGCCACGAATCTGAGAGCTAGTTTTACTAAGCAATGGGCAGCTGTTAGTTAGTAAAAGGTGTTTTGAAAACTTGTTTTTAGGTAGACAGTACTAGGTAAGGATTACAATCATAATCTTACTTACCTGCTGAAAACCACTCAACCATGAAGGTTAAGGTCTTCCCCATAAGACCTTAACCTTCATGGGGCTTTTGGAATACAAGGAGTAAATACGCACCTGTCTTGCTAAAGAGGTGAGAGCCCTTCAACCTCTGGTCAGGTAATTTGAGGAATGATGAATTTCATTGGTGCTTCTAAAGTAAAATATTTTTTATAAATTTTTTTTGTGGTATTTAATTCCACCACATTGTTAAATTTTAACAATTTTTGATTCCATGGGGACATTTCTGGTTTTTAAGATTATTTTGAAAAAAAAAAGAAGAAAATAAGTCCGTCACCTAGGAGCTTCATAAACTAAGGGCATTTACCACGTCGCATGATTTTCACATTTAAAGATGGGCATGCACAAGAGTAAATAACTTATTTGATCTTACAAGCTGGGAAGTGAATATAGTGTAAAAGTTGAGATCACTAAGGCTGGCTCTGGAATATCCAAGAGGGAGGAGTGGAGGAAAACTCAACCTTCGTATTAGGATTCTTAAATATCTATCTTAATAAGCATTTCCCGTTAAAATGTTTTGCAAAATAAATATTAGAAATTTGAATTGTACAGTGAGCCAGAAAAAATCTAACTACCTCAGCGGGAAATCGAACCCTGGTCCCCCACTTTCCGGGTGGGTGCGCTAACCATCTGCACCACCGAGGTAAATGAGAATAATTTCTGGTTCTCATCTCCCTCAGTGGTGCAGTAGGTTAACACACACGCACGGACGTAGGGGGCCAGGGTTCGATTCCCGGAAGAGGTAGTAGATTTTTTTTGGCTCCCTGTATTATTCAAATTAATAATGAAATATAGGATTACTTTTAAAAAAAAAAAAATTTTATCAATCAATCCATGAATTTAGGTTGTTATAGTGGTCGAAATAATCCAGATTCCTGTCTTTTATTAACTAATTTATAGTAAATAAATTAAAGGGTATTTATAGGGCGTAATAACATAGAAGTTGATTGCCCTCCATTATGATCTACTACTACTACTACTATATAATTACTTTATCACAATTGTCATCATGATAGTAAATATTAAAAAATTAAGTTTTACCTTTTTAACCCATTGCAACGATTTCTGATTTTTTCTTCATTCTTTTCAAATGCTGCTAATAAATATTTATGCTATTTAAATATTCCTTTAATTTTATTAGATTTTTTTTTTTTTAAACACATGTATTGCGAGTATCTTTAAAGCTAATTTCAAGATATTTTTTGCTCAAACAGCAGCATTTTAATGAGATTTTTTCAAAAACTGTAAATAAATAACCAAAAAATTCTAAAAATGATTTCTATGTCATTTACTTGCCTATGATTGTTGGTCAAACAACCCTCCATGGTTTAAAATACCCGAATGTTGAACAGTTGTTAGGATTATTCTCCAGCAGAGATGAACCAAGTCACCTTTGAGTTGGTCAGATGAAGTGGGTTCGTAAAAGTATAGTCGGCCCTTCAAATAACCCCATAGAAAATAACCAAGATGAGCAGGTTCAGTAAATCTTGGAGGTCAAGATACGGGGTTACCTCTGCCTATCCGCCTTGAATTGCTCTCCGAGCTGACCAAAAATAATAAAGATCTAATATGTTTAAGTTATAAAAAGGAGACAAGATGAAGAAAAAAAAAAATATTAAGGCATTCACAATGTTGTAATCCCAATGTTCTGCCGAGAGTTGGTAGGAAGATTTTGAAGGAGTACCGGCATCTGGTCTTTTGTGAAGGCCACATAGATTAGTCTGTTGTGAAAACCGAAAAAAAAACAAAAAAAACTATAGGCCTGTGTCTTAATGCTCAAAGTCAACATATCATTGAAGGACAAACCTCCCTACCTGTCGAGAACACCAGAGATTTTGCCGAGAAAAAAAACATTAATATTTGCCGAAGCCTCGTCACTGGATAGAACTCAATGTAAGCGGTCTCTTCTTCCAGCTAGAAGAATACCCACTTGCAATACTCCCTCTTCTGCTTCACGATCTCTGACCAACAGCCCCCCACGAAGAGAAGTATTAAAATGATGATATGCAGGTGATTTTAAAATCTTTGGATGACACTAGGAAATCCCCAGTCTCCCGGAATGCTGTCCAAGTGTGGGGTTTCCCCCACCCTGGCGCTGAGAATCAGGTTTTAATATATTTTTCTCCGCTTGAAGATGTCCTGTTCTTTTTATTACAAATTCCTCTCTTCATAAGTTAGTAATTATTCTCTTTCTGTATAATAGCTGGCTGGTGGAAGTTCTCAATTAAAGATTGGTGAAATAATTGAGACAGTAACCTCCAAAGTTCAAACATATATATTTTTTCTTAACGCAGAGCGCTTTCGAGGCCTCATCTTCAGTATTCTAATTTGGTCGAAGTGAATTCGCTCAAACCTCTGGCTATATTGCAAAAATAAGATTAGGATTAGGATCAGGTTATAGGGTGATCAACTTCATGGTTATTACGCCCTGACTGTTGGGGTTATCTAGGGTTAAATCTGTTATCCATTCTTTTAAATGTTTTCTGTTTTTTTAATGCTTGTTTACATTACGTTATATAGTACTTGGTGTGCAATAAGTTATATTCCAATACACATACATACACAAATATAGATACAAAATCATTTTAAAAGCAAAAATATAAATTATATAACTTAAAAAGTAAATTAACTATTAAAATTGAAACAATAGATAAACAATTTTAATATAGCANATTTATGTATATAATATCAAATAATTTTGAACTGACCCTATTTATTCCTTATAAGCAGAAGACACGTCTTGGGACCACTGTGAATAGCTAGATTTCCTTGTGGGAATTCTGCTAAATTAATACATATGTTTTATTCATGTATATAAATAAAATTCAAAACTTACAATTTTTAAAATTGATTAGTATTAGGATCAGGTTATAGGGCGATCAACATTATGGTTATTACGCCCTGACTGTTGGGGTTTATCTAGGGTTAAATCTGTTATCCATTATTTTAAATGTTTTCTGTTTTTTAGTGCTTGTTTACATTACGTTATATAGTACTTAGTGTGCAATAAGTTATATTCGAACACACAGACATACACAAATATAGATACAAAACCATTTTAAAGCAGAAATATAAATTATATAACTTAAAAAGCAAATTAACAATTAAAATTGAAACAATAGATAAACAATTTTAATATAGCATCAATATAAATTATATAACTTAAAAAGTAAATTAACTATTAAAATTGAAACAATAGATAAACAATTTTAATATAGCATCAATAAAATACTATTAGATTGTATAGTGAATACTACAATAAAACATAAAACAAAAACAAACAACAAAACAACAAAATACAAAAAAAAAAGGAAAGGCATAGTTAGGGGGGAGGGGAATTAGAATATATCTTATATTATAAAAAAATAAACATATATGTATGAACTGTGGAGGTCACTGACCAAATACTCAATTATATCATCCACCTTTAGTAAGTATTCCTTTTTAATAGTACTGTTGATCGGAAAATTTATCGGCATAACGGACTGTAGCAAATTTGAAGATCTAAACACCTTTGACACAACTTGACGAGCCCAACAGCTTTGCTTTTCAAAAAAATTTTCTGAAACGAATTTTTTTTTTATGGGTGTTTCTAATGTGAATTTTTACTCAGGAACTGCCTGCATGTAGGAATGAATGTATGTTTATTTTAGAATTATATGTTACACATATGGGCACTTTAAATGGGCTATGATTTTAGCTTCTACTAAGCAGGATCGTGAAAGTCTAAAATATTTTTACAATTCAGCTCCTTCGAACATAAGACGATGTATTCGTCTCACTCGGAGGTTTAGACTTCCGGTATGAGTGCGGGGAGTTTAGTAAGTTATTTGGCTAGTCTCGGTGGTGCAAATGGTTAGCACGCCGGCCTGAATAGCAGGTGATCCAGGTTCGAGCCCTGGCTGAGACAGATAGAGTTTTTATTCTATTCCCTTGCATTTATTGTTTATTATTATATAGGGATTTTAAAATCAATAGATTTGCAGAATTTTGCTACAAGTTATACTTAGCCATTTGCAGTATGAAATGCGGAGAAGACATCATCAAGTTTGAAAGAGTATGGCAGGCATTAAAAAATAAATAATAAATAAAATAATGCAAAACACTCCGAAGTCTTTTGTTTAATAAAAATTAATTATTTACAGCATTAAATTAAAAAACCAAGTGACATTTTCTGATTAGCACTCAAGGGGCTCATAGAACATCCTTGAAGTTCTAGTAAGAGAATTTAACTATTAAAATCGTAGAGAGAAAATCATAATAAAATAAAATAACATTTGATTAAAAAAAACTCTTTTGCTACATTTACTTTATTATTGTTTTATTCTAAAATAACAAACAAACTCTTTTCAAATTATTTCCGTAATTTTGTGGGTTCTGAAATATTAAATGTATAAGCAGTTGCTACAGACTATGTTCCTTTCTATTGGCTATAAGTTTTTACGAACCTACTTAAGTTGCTCTCATGTAGTGACAAATCATTTGCCTGTCTTTAGAATATTATATAGTCTGACTCTGGAAGGCAAGAACCTCGCTGGTCAAGAGAACCTCGCTGGAGAGAAGAATGGTGTGCGGTGAGGCAGGTAGGAGACTAATGGTTTTTATCACCAAACTATATATTTTCCCTGTTAATGTAAACAAATGGCATGTCTTTCTTGATTTCTGTTTTAGTACAATTTTTTACGAAGAGTTATGTAGATAGAATTATCAATTACTAATGTGAGAATAAAATTGCGGATCTCGATAAATTACTATAAAATAAAAGCAATGAACCTATTTTTCACACTCCCTTTAAACAGTCATATAATGTCTAAAGCAAGCTATTGGTAAATACATTTCATACTACTTTTTAAGTTTAAAGGATATCGGTCGGTAATTACTTATTGTTCATGGCACGCTAGTTAAGTTTAATTGGTAGTTGAACAAAATGGTCTCTTTTCATAATTTATGTATTTTTGTTGGTGTTTGGTTAAGGTAGATAAAAAAAAAAATAATTTAAAAAAAGGGTATTTATTTGGATATACCTTGACCGAACCCCAACAAGTAGAATAACTTCTACTAATAATCTCTACACTAAAAAACAAAAAAAACTCTTTATTTGTAACCATCTATAGTTTCTACAATTTCTAAACTGGAATAAAAATACTTTCCCTGAATGTATAAATACTAAAGCAATATATGAAGTGCAAGGCTAATAATACACTTCTCATGTACATATTGTTAAGAGGATTCGTTTTTGAGTAATTCTCAATGCAAATAGTTTTTACTTTTTGTACTTTTTTAAAATAAGGCAAAAACAGGGAAGAAAAATTCTCCCTCTGACTGAGGATCGGAACTCTTGTATGTCCGTTGTACCGTTTTTGTTTTGTTGTCAAAAAATAAGCACAACTTGTAAGGGGTCATCCTAATAATGGAATATACATTTTAAAATCTTACTAATAATTATCAATTTTTGAACTATAAATATTTAATATTAGATGTCTTTTGTTGGGGTTCGGTCAGGGTAGATCCAAGTCATGAATAGGGCATCCTGGTGACACGACGTCCTCTCTCGACTTCATGATAGCCCTGAAGATGGCCTACAATGTAAACCGAAACATTGACAGATAATTAAAAAAAAAAAAAAATACACATTTTTTTAGAATGTATTTTTTTTTATCTACCTTGATCGAACCCCAACAAGAAACATCTAATAATAATATATACGGTCAAAAGAACTCTCCCTTTGAAGCTATAAATATTTAAGTATTACATTGTTAAGAAAATTTAACTTTTTTATGTATATAGGCCATCATTTTAGAGCATCTGAAGCTCTTGAAGCTATAAAGTTGCTCAAAGTTTTTTTTGTTGTTGCACTCAATAGTCCTAGATCATTAAANTTCATTTGTCAAATTTTGTTCTTTTTCAGCACTTTCTGTTCCTCAAGAACCACAGGGGGGCTCTTCCTCAAGGTGATTGAGATGTGCGAGGTAAGCCCTTAAATGTCAGCTTTCATTCCATTTTTGTAAAGTCTTAAACGTTAGTTAACAGATCAAACTTTTTACTGTGATAGAACCCACAGAGGACTATACTCAGCAAATTTAGAGATGCCCGAACATTTATTCTGTGTTAAAAATGTTTTAAAAAAATAGTGGTTATTTCGAAACAAATCTAACTTTTTATAGATACTTTTGATATATAATTTTTTTTTTTTTTTTACAATGTATGAAGAAGTGTGAAATAGGATGAGCTCCTGAGAAGATGAGGAGAGTTGTGGGTAAGGAGCGGAGACCGATTGAGGTTTTCCCCTCGAAGAGTGGGGGCTCTCTGGAGGGGGTACGTAGGGGAATCAGCGGGGAGCGAGCAGTAATGTTGCTGCTGTTGTGTGTCACGGTCGCCGGCCTGTCAGCGGGGAGTTTGGCCGCCCCGCAGGCCGACCTGGCCCACCGACTGGCAGGCTCTCTGGTACCGGCCGACCTGGACCCCGCACTCTACCAGATCATCCTGCAGAACCTGGCGCAGAACCTGCAGAATCGGGCGGGAGTCGGCCTCCGAACTGCCCTCGACCGCGGAATGTCCAGCCTCAGTCTGGGCCTTCAGCAGAACGCTCCTCCTGGGAACGTGGCCATCTCGCCTGTCAGTGTGGCTGGAGTTCTGGCTCTCCTGCTGGCCGGGGCCAAAGGTCAGACCAAGAAGGAGCTGCAGCAACTCTTCGGCATCGACCACCTTCCTCACAAGTAAGTGTCCTTTACAAAGCTACATTTCCACCATGGTTATATTTAACATAACACTAATCCACATCCTAAATGCCACTCTGGCTTCTGCCAATGCTCTCCAGAAACGATTCCCTACATTATTAGATTTTTTTTGTCGGGTTTAGGTCGAGGTAGATCCAAAAAAATACAATTTAAACAATGTGTATTTTTTTAATTATCTGCCAATGTTTTGGCTTACATTGTAAGCCACCTTCAGGGCTATCATGAAGGCGACAGGGGACGTCGTATCACCAAGATCCCATTTTCATGATAGGACGTCCCCTCTCCCGACCAACAAAAAAAAAAAATTAATAATAATTTATTCGGTCATAAAACACTCTATTTGAACAGATTCCCTACATTGTTTGCAAAACGTCCAATGAAGTTCTTGTAAACAATACATTCAACTTCACTATTCCCAGGGCTCATCACTTGGCACATTAGCTATCTGCCCGAAATTCGACACAGTTAGTAGAAAGAAAGTCCGATACTCAGTAACTACAAAAGTTAAGTGAATTCCATGGTATAGCAGTTGAAGAGTATTTGCATTTGAGCTTTCCGTGTCATGTAATTCTCCACACTTTTAAAATATATATTTTACCACAAAACAAATCTCTGTTGAGTTTTATTGCACTAGACTAGACGTTACGTCAGCTGCTGCAAAAATAATGCCTTTATTCTTCTACATGACTTTGCAGATAGTTCACCATTCCTATTGGTCCAATTTTGCCCAATAATGAAATTGTCCTTTCATTTTGTATTCAACAGCTATATGCAGATTTCATTAAAGATCTGAAAACTGAAAACGTTGACCTGTAGAGGCACACACACATACACGAAAAAAAGTAGTATATATATATATATATATATATATATATATATATATGTCCTATATATATATATTCTTGAGTGTTAGCCTCCAATCCAACTACATAGGATCATGGCAGAAAGGGGTTATATACAGGCTGCCAACCTATTCTAAACATCCATGGCTGAAGGCAAACTTTTACTTATCGATATAAGCTTGCCTAGGGTATTCAGGACGTGAACCTTCACCGCCAGGATTGCAAGACCCGAACGGATCCCATGAGTTACCCTGGCGACCCCCGTATATATTTTATAACTCACATAATTTTTAGTTAATTACGAATGGGGATTTCCCTAAATATTAATTTGTAGATTAATTTTACAGTAAAAAAGCCACAGTTTATTGTTTTACTAAATAAAGTTGCCGTATCGCTTGTAAATACAAAGGAAGCTGAATTTGATATTGAGCAAAACCAGATCCATAGAAGTTTTTTTTTTTTAATTACAAAGAGAAATATTGATACTTTTTTTTCAGCTCAGTAGTATCTTAATAAAACAAAATAGGATTCTCCTCAGTCTCTGTTAAGTACAGTATGGTTATCTGTGAAAGAGATTACAGACAGATCCTCTTATTACTTTTGAGCTGGTAGTAGTATCTTTGTTATCTAACAAATGAAAGAGAAGGGAAAAAGGATGAGCTATAGAGGATAGTGAGTGCGTATCGACTGAATGCAATCAAGGTGATTGAAGGTAAGCCTTTTGTGATTTACATTCACTTGGGGGCCTTTTGTTGTGACTAACGTTAGTCAGTCTCTAGGAAATTGTCCCGGAGATTTCCCTATCTAGATTAACTAAAGATGGCAGAATGTTTTTAGGCCCTTAGTACAAACGACAATTTGTTGATTTTTGGATTCAAGTCGTCCTTCTTTACCTGCTTTATTGACAAAGAAGACTGGTAACAGTCACGGAAGGTAATGTTTACTCCCAAAGAGATAGCTGAAATACTTAACATAATAAAACTTGTGTGCGAGTGTTAATTACGTATGATTAGTGTCAACTTATGGGAAGGGTTTTTNATATATATGTATTTAGTAACGAAAAGTATATAGAAATTTTAGTTGTCAATTTTATTTTTTCGCGTTCTTCTTCTACGTATAACATTTTTAATTTAAAAAAATTAACACATAAAATGTAGGATGGGTTAGGATTTTTTGAATTTTTTTTACTCAGCTCTCTTTAGCAACGTGAATAGCTTGATTTCCCCGTAGGAAATCTGCTAAAACTAAGAAATAAACATAGGGAAAGGGTTACATAGGAGGTCGGGAGAGTGGTGGCGCAGTTAGCGCTCCACGCGTCCATCTGAGGAACCTGAACTCTAAGGCGTTATTTCCTTCGTCGGTGTTTACATAATGCGATCCGGTTCTGCCAGAGAACCAAGCTTCCGCGGAGAAGTCAATTAGAAAGCGATGTCCGGAAAATCTTGGTCATGTTCAGCTATTAAAAAATAAAATGTTTTTTTTTCTTATTTTTTAGACTCAGAGAATTTAAACAATAGAAAAAAAATATGAACTTATAGAAAACTTTTGATCGATCGCTTTATTATAGATGATTTTGATAAAACTTGGAATACAGTTGATAACTCGGCAAATAGGGTCAGGTTTTAAATGCAAAGATACTATATGGAGAAATTTATTTTATGAGTGATAGCCTCACTTTCAACCCCTTAGGGTCTTAGAGGGAGTGTGAATCTACAGATTGTCTACCCATTCTAAACATCCATGGCTAAGAACAAGCTTTTATATATAGATAAAAGCTTGCCCAGAGCGGTATTCGAACCCGCAACATCCCTGACTTCTAGCTTCTGCACTTTAAAACAGAACATAACAAATATTAATGTTATTCAAGCATTTAATCATCTGAAGAAATAAATATCTAAAAAAATGGTAAAATTTATAGGTCTCTTATTCTTATTATCTTTCATTTGTATTTGTTTTATTATTCAAATAAATGATTTATAATATTTTTAATTTTAATAGATAGATATAAATCATGTCGGTTTTGAAATATAAGTTATGAATTCATAGGCATGCATTTAAAATATCTTGTATATAAATAATAAAAAAAGTTGATTATAATAAAACTTTTTTTCTTTTAATTTTGTAGAATATTTCGTTCTATGAGTACGTAACTGCTGAAAGAAATAAGCAAATCTTGTTGAGGAAGTCGACATTGACCCTGGGAACGTGGTATCGGTTCACTGCTTTCCTCCGCCATTGTATCACCCCTCCCAATATCAAGGTTCTTCACTCTGATAACAGTCTGTGATAACAGGTTTAAAATCTAAAACGGTCTTTAAAGTATTTTATAATAGAAAGATAAAACAGTATTATTTACCAGTACATCGCAAATTTAATTTTTATTTACCATTGTTCTTTAAAATTTACAATGAGAAATCAGAAAACATGACAATTGTTATAGAAATGTTTCTCTTAAGCTTGTTCATAAGGTTGTAGCTTTTCTTAATTCCAATCTTCCAGCTTAGTCCAACTCCACGTCTGAGACGAAATCTTGGTCCGTCTCTTCTTCATGCTGGTGGATCCCACTCTGGCAATCTCTTCGCATGCAATGGCTGCATCATCTGTAACGCTTATGGTGAAATCACTGCCAAAGAATTTTTAGCTCTCTCCCTTTATCGGATATCCTAGTCGTTGATTCTAAGTAACTGAGACTATAAGTTCTGGGTACCTTGTAATATCTTTCTTATTATCCTTCCAACGAATCGGAATATGGGCTTCTTTTCTTTTCTTTTTACATTACAGATCGTACCATCCCACATAACTATTGGAGGATCCTCTATACCCTGATATTTCTGTAGGAGTACTCGTCATCCAGATAGATGACTGATGCAGAAATGAATTTCAATAAAATCAATCTTGAAACTATCATACCTTCTATTATCCGTCTTCATTGGTTTCTGCAAACCATCTTCTGTTGGCAAGCGCTTTCGGACAGAAGATGGTTTGCAGAAACCAATGAAGACGGATAATAGAAGGTATGATAGTTCTATATTCATTGGTAGTGATAATAACCCTTTAGATCAATCTTGAAACGTTATCTCTAGATCTTCTTCACATAAAGATTAAAGATTCATGCCTATCCTTGTCCCTGTCAATGCATATTCCCTAATAGAATTTTTTCCTCAACCAGCTTCTACTCTGCTTACTCTCTTCAAAAGATGTAACCAAAGGTTTTTTTTTTCTCTCGGAAATTTTAATCACCTGCTACAGGAGAAATATATAAATTCAGGAACGACCCCCAGAGAAAACTACTTGCTCTTCATGACTTGAATATCTTTGTTGCAGAAGTTTCCTAACAGAATAAAGCACGGCTTACTGGGCTTTTGATACTAAGTCTTTTACAATTACTAAATCTTCGTCCTTTCGTCTAGCGAATTTAGCAGAAATGTATCTATTGAGATTGTTTTCATGACAAATTTTCTAAAACATATTAAAATATTTGTTTCCGCTCCTACCCATTAGAATGCAATTAATCACACAACCACACACATCTGCTAATCTTAAAATTAATTAATTTTAGGTTGAAATCGGACGAGGGTTTAGAGATGGAACAAAATTTATAATCCCAAATTANATATGTGTGTGTTTGTGTACACTATAAAGCGATATGCCAAATATCATTAAAAAAGCAACTAATGAAGGCAGTATATATTAAATTTACGGTTCAGGGAAACCCCCACTTCTAATTGTTCAATTTGTAACTGGAAAAATATTTCTTTTTTCTTTTATAAACAAACAAATCTGTTTTGTGTTTCAATACTCTAAACTATATATGTATTACACCTTTTTTTTTTTTTTTATTATACCACAATATTATTTATTAACTAGTGGTACTTTACTCAGTATTCTCTATAAAGTATTTGCAGTTTTATTTTTTTTTTTTTTGTGCACTTTACAGTCTAAGTAATCTCCATTCTTATTGGTACGATTCGGCTCAAAAAGGAACTTATTCTTTGGTTTCATTTAATTTTTAATTTAATTAAGAAAATCTGAAAGCTGAGGCCTTTAGTGCGCTGACAGACTCCTCCACCCCCCTCTCTCTCTCTCCCATCCCCTCTCTCTCCCACCCACCAACCCTCTCTCAATCACACATACACACAGATTATCTGCGAAGAGCAATTTCGTACCCCCTTTCCGGGCGGAGCCACTGGTCTTGCTGACAGCCGTTGTCTGTGTTCCAGGGACGAGGATGTTCACCGAGCGATGGGTGGCCTCTTTGCTCAACTGGTCGCCAGCGGTAGTAAAGGTCTGCAAGCGTCCTACGGCGCAGCGCTCTTCACGAGGAAGGACCAACAGCTGGACCCTGGCTTCCTCCGCTTCGCCACCAAGTTCTACGCCAGCGAGGTACATCCCCTCGACTTCTCCCAAGATCCCGTAGGCGCCACGGGCTTCATCAACAGGTAACATACATATACATTATTCAAAACAGACCATGATATAATGCAAAATTGAAATATATGTGGTATGGTTTCTCATGAATAAGTCGAAGTGAATATAAGTGGTTTTGATTCCCGGATTATGACAGCTGTTTTATTTAAGCAGATGTAAGTGGAGGAGTAGTGGTGACCTTAGTCGATATCTGATGTCATTGTGTGCTTAGGTGGGTCTCGAATCGGACAGAAGGACAAATCCCTCGTATTCTGGACGAGACTGTAGACTCGGCCACCTCGCTCGTCGCTGCTAGCGCACTCTACTTTCGAGGGCTCTGGGAACAGCCCTTCCAAGAGAAGTACACCAAGATGTAAGTTGCCTTAGACTTGTCATATATTATATATCTTATATATATANTACTAGATATATATATATATTATACTGTGAAACTATCAACCTAGATTAATTTACTTATTTATTTTAACTTTATTTATTGTATTTTTACAAGAACAGCTCATTATACAAAGGGTTATTATGACTATTAATGAATATAGAACTATCATACCTTCTATTATCCGTCTTCATTGGTTTCTGCAAACCATCTTCTTCTGTTGGCGAGCGCTTTTGGAAATTATCCATCTTCTTGGCCGAATACATGTGTTCACTGTCACTGTCTGTATTTAACTGTGAGAGTTGAATACAGACAGTGACAGTGAACACATTTATTCGGCCACGAAGATGGATAATGTCCGAAAGCGCTCGCCAACAGAAGATGGTTTGCAGAAACCAATGAAGACGGATAATAGAAGGTATGATAGCTCATTATATACTCAATTAAACTTTTATATATTGAATGCAATTAGTAAATAAAATAATTATGACATTCAGGGACAGCGTAAACTAAATTTCTCAGCAAAAAAAAATAAGGTTGCAGGTAAATTGGTTGACTGATTTGGAGTGGATTGTGAAGACTTTTGTCTTGGTAGCTGAAAAATGTCATGATTTATTAACTGTCGAGGAGTGGTCTCTCTCTCCACCATCACCCTTTTTGCCCTGATGAAAGCCTGAAATTTAGGCCGAAAAGTTGTATTTTTTTGGTTACAAATTAGTTTTTAATACTTCAGCTACTGTAACCGAATTCCTGACAATCCTCTTCTCATAAAAAAATGAAGCTTTTCTTTTGCCATTCAAAAGAGATTTGTCGAATTTTATTAAGAAAAAAATATATAATTGTGACTTAAGTGTCGTAAAATTAAAATTAACAGTTTAGATTGACCCCCATTCGTAATTCTTCAATTTAGCTGTGTAACTTCTAAATTTTTCCTCTTATCACTAAACCCAACTGTGTTGTTGAGTTTAATCACACAGATAGTAGTCTAAACTGAATTTTGCCGCTGGTCATTCCCTTGATTAACTTTGAAATTTATTAATGTTTCGATTGACGAATGTCTCATGATTATAAACAATAAATGCAAGGATATAGAATAAATAATCTATCTGTCTCAGCAAGGGCTCGAACCTGGATCTCCTACTATCCGGGCAAGCGCGTTGGCCAGTTCCACCACCGAGACTAACCAGATAACTTATTAAATTCCCCGCACTCGTATTGGGAGTCTAAATTTCCGAAAATATTCTTAGCCTTATGCTCAAAGGAGCTGACATTGTCGAGCTATTTATTAGACTCTCGTTATTTGCTTTTATTTATTTTTTATAAATATTGTTTTCGCTATGGTATTTAATCCCACTGTATTTTACATGGGATTGAATACACAACGAAAACAATATTTATTCTCATGATTATAGCTTTACAAAAGTAATTTTCTAATACCAAACTAAAAATTTTAATACATTTTTTAAAATCAATTGATCACTTATATATTATAATGTATCTGATAGATCGAGCTGATTAGTAATGGGCCTGGCGTTCTTAATCCGTAAGATCTACTGACTTGTCAGAAGAAGCATTGTTCAGTTCAGTCGTCTCTGTTCTTAGTCCTTCATCACCTACGAGGTAGCGGAGTCTCTTACGCAACAGAATGGCAGTCGTAGGCGGTTAGGTTAAAGCCCTCTGCTTGTTTTTTGTCCGTATTAATACATAATATTCTTTAAGATAATCCTGAACAAATCTACCTGTTTAAGATGTTCTCAAACCAGAAGAGATTAAAGTTTTCTAACATACAACAAAGTATTAACTCAAACATACAAATTAAAATTAGATTTTATATACCAAAGGCATTTTTAGCCGTATCTTTTGGTACATATGTGACCTTGGCCAAACGTCAGCGATCAATATCTGTCTCACACATACTCGAATACACTATTGAGTTGTTCAAAAGGAGAGTTTTTTTGACCGTAGATATTATTAAGATGATTTTAGTTGGGGTNTAACTGGAATCTTTTTGGTTTTCGATAGCTTACCTTTGAATAAAGAAGCCATTGTTCGTTATTTGTCCTTTGTTCGTTTTCAAGTTGACATTCTAGATGGTGGACTTGGTTATTGAGGAGTTCCAACTGCCTTGAAAACAATTCATTTTCGGTTTTGAGCCTCCTCAATCTATACAAGTATTTCAAAAATTAATATGTGTTACTCATTTTACTATATCCTATTAATTTACTGGTATTTTAAGTTATATTAATCAAATTTTGTTCTATATATTTTAATAATAGTTTAAAAATACTTTAATAATTAATAATATAAAATATAAACAGTCCAATACTCTGTTTCATCGTAATATTAGGTAAAAATTAAATTGCAAATTGGAAATTAGAAATCAGTTAATGCATGAAATGAACTAATGATTATAATTATTTAGAACTGAAAGAAAATAAGATAATTTTATGTTGAATGATATTTTCCAATAATTCGTTTTAAAAGTGATTATAGATTTGTTAGAAAGAATTTTTTTTTTGCTGGGTTAGCCTCCCTTGCAACCACTAAGGGTCATTGGAGGGAGGGGCTATCTACAGGTTGCCACCCTTTTTTAAACACCCATGGCTCAGGACAAGCTTCTATATTATAAATAAAAGATTGACCTGGGCGGGATTTGAACCCGCGGCGTCAGGATTGCGAGACCCGTACGGATCCCCTGAGCTATCCCGGCGCCCCCGTCAAGCTTCTTCTTGCTTAAGTTAATACTAACTCGGTGTCATTCTTTTCTCGTGAAGGAGCTCTTTAACCTCACGCCAGTGCACTAGCGCCACCACTACAGCGTGCCTAGTAAGGAACCTTGGAACTAATAGCGCAAAATGACTTTGGGCATCGGGATCCAACCAACAACCACTTATGTATGTATGTGTGAATGTGTTAATTTTAATTTACGCTGTTCCTGTGTGATTGGTATATGAATCAGGTGTTCCTCTAGCTAATCTTTATTCCTGTTGACAGGCAGAAGTTCCGCGTGAGCAGACAGGAGGTCCTGCAGGTGCCTCTGATGGTGACAGCCATGACAGTCCCCTATGCCGCCTTGCAGGGTTCGCACGCCATAGTCGGCCTGCCATACCAGGGTGGCGAGGTCGTCCTCTACCTCATACTCCCGGACAACGGGGATCCAGCCGCTTTCCTCGACGGTCTCAACCCCGAGAAGCTTCGGTCTTACATCAACCAAACTGCCCTTCAACAGGTGAGTGCAGCCAACTAAATAGACCAAAAACTCTCTAAACATAGATCAGCTAATTTATGGAATTATGATAATAAGCCATTTTCCATCTTTTTATCTAAGAAAAAAACGGGTTATCCTCTAATCAATGTTATACCTTTAAAACAAAACAATATGCTTAGATTTTTAGTGCAAGGGAACAGAATAAAAAATCTAACTGTCCCAGCCAGGACCCGAACCCAGCCAGGACATGAAACTTATGTGGGATTAAATACCACAAGAAAATTAATATTTTTAGTAATGCTTAGAGTTAAGTGATTTTTTTTTTACTGAAACAAATAACAAAAAACATGAGAGAACTTGTAATAATAATTTTTATTAATCTTTTTTTTTAGTAATATATAATAGATTGATTAGAAACAAAATACAAAATAAAATCAGTTAATTTTTCTAACTTGAAATGTTAAATAAAATTTACTGCAACATGTTATTTAACATTATATAACCACTTTTATGGGTTTATCTTAGACAAAAAGATAAAAAAATTAAATAAAGATAGGGTTCGTAATAATAAATTTAGAATGAAATATACAGTACAATTCTCTAGTTTTACTTTTTTGGCATACTTCGAATATGAGTTCATTTTATGTACTTATTCATGTCCTTTTTGCACGGATAATTAGTGAATTTCTTAATGAAAATATAAATTATTACTTACGGTTAATTCTGTGTCGCAAATAAATTTTTTTTTATTTTAAATATAAATTTCACATCTATTTTGTTCTGTAAATTTTTAAGAAAAAGCAATGTCAGCCATAAACGAACTCTGAATGATTTGCAAAAAGCAGCTTTTATAACTAATTTGTTTACATTATTTTAAAAATTGCGGACAGTATAGCGCATATATTGATAGATAATATATATATATATATGGTCGGGAG
>KZ808650.1:19343-56416 GCA_000696205.2 Oncopeltus fasciatus | reverse complement strand
ATATATATATAAGTGTTAAAATTGTAAACATACATTCGAGATTAATTTTTGAAGTAAATCTTCGAGATTATAAATAGAGTGTATATATTTCATATGAGAATATTTTTAGATTACTTTTCCGTGCTGTAAATGTAGACAAAAGAAGAAGAAATTAAAGTGCACGACAAGCACAGTCCGACAGTTTACAATGAATGTAATATCTTCCGAAGAACCCAAGAAGCAGTAAAAGAATCTCCCAACATGGTTGGCAATCCCGAATGCCTCATTCACTCTGCACGTCCGCAAAGAAGTAAAGAAGAGTCATAGAGCTACGTCTGCAGATCTCAGTCTTATTTATTTGTTCTCAACTGTCCACTGCCGTCTTGTATTTTTACTTTCTTTGTAGGCAGGTTGGATCGCGGAACTCAACCTTGGTATAGCCTCCAGGCGGATTCCGGAATGCAAGAGGCTCACGGCCAACCTGTAAGGAATACAAAGCAGTAAAGGGAATCATTCGTCATAGCCAATGTACCTGAAGAACAGCGCATACCACTTTCCGGCATGTCCTGACTTCCAGGCAGCGTCTTCAGATGCTGGAGTTCTAATGGATATCGCTGGTTATATGGATATCACGGTCCGTATGAATTTTCATTGCTAGATCTATGCGGAAAACCTAAGACGCATCAGTGAACTGTAAGGAAAACAAATCCTCGACTCATTAGCTGCGCTAACTAAAAATATGGATTAATAAGTTACATTCATAAATATGTTTACAATAACTAATTTAATCATTAATATCTTAATTTGTTATGTTCGTTGTGCCAGCATAAATTAAAGCGGAAGACGCAACATAAGCAATAATTGAAAAAAAAAAAAAAAAATAAAAGTCTGTCCAGTACGACAGACATATAAGATACTGGCTCTAGATAGTCAAATCCTCGTGTGATTGATATCGTATGTCATTTTTTTTCTCTAATTCATTGTTGTGATCAAATTACAAAATGTTATAATTTAACAGAATGTAATAAATAAATAAAATTTAAAAAAAAGAAGAAAAAAAAAAAAAGATAGACAATCCACCCTTGAAGTTGAATAAAAGGTTAAAGAAAAATCATCTTTATACTCTATAAATTTTTTTTTCAATAAAACCTAACTGGGATTTATTAAGAATTATGTCTTATATTCCTATTTCTCATATCACTAATTCTTCGGCAATCTCCCTTCATGCAATTAGCAAAATAAATAATTTCCGTTCAAGATCTAGTTCCAAACTAAGACCTGCTCTTTCCGTCCAACGGCTAGTTCCGAACTCTCTCTCTCGGGCCCGCGACGAACTATCCTTCACTCCAGTGGCGCAATCTGGCGGATGGTGTGCGCACAAATTACGGTTCGCGGATAATTCGCGTCACAAGACTGACATTAAATATTACAATAGTACAATGCTTACAATAGTAAATATTAACAAAATAAACATATATTAATACAATTAACCTATATGTGGCCTGCACATACCGCCCACCAAAATTTTGGAATTCAAAATTTTCCACAATAGTATCATAGCACACAGGTGAGTTATGCAAACGACCCCCCTAATAATCTAATTTGTATTCTATACTTATTTCTTGCAGTAACATTGTTCTGTACCACAATTTGAGTAAAGTTGATATTTGTTCACGTAGGCTTCGACGGTCGTCAGATGTATGTACAGTTTCCTCTTTCGGGTTGGACCGTGTCAAGTTGTTGATAGTTGCCGAGCTTTCGCACATCATGTGAGAGCTCTCATTCTCTAGTCAGCCCTGAAGAAGCCATCACATGGTGTGCTAAAGCTCGGCAACTATCAACAACTTGACACGGGCCAACCCGGAAGAAGAAACGGTAAATACAAAAGTTGACAATGTACATATTTATGTAATATTATTGTCAATTCTCAAGTTTGCAACCTTAACCGAACCATGGTATTGCGAACACTAATCGATTCCTGCTTCAAGAGGTCATTCGTAAATCAAGTTTATTGGATAATAATTTTCTATTGTAAGCTGTGAGCACCTTTTATTCTTTTGAGTTCTGATTTTAATATGTTCATTCCAATTTATTCGCGGGTCAAGGTAGAACCCAAGGTAACGGTTTCATATCATTTTTATACTTTTTAGGCATCAATCTAATTTGTATTCTATACTTATTTCTTGCAGTAACATTGTTCTGCACCACTATTTGAGTAAAGTTGATATTTGTTCACGTAGGCTTCGACGGTCGTCAGATGTATTTACCTTTTCTTCTTCCGGGTTGGACCGTGTCAAGTTGTTGATAGTTGCTTTCGTACATCATGTGAGAGCTCTCATTCTCTAGTCAGCCCTGAAGAAGCCATCACATGTGATGGTGAACATGGTGAACACCATGGTGTGCGAAAGTTCGGCAACTATCAACAACTTGACACGGTCCAACCCGGAAGAAGAAACGGTAAATACAAAAGTTGACATTGTACATAATTATGTAATATTATTGTCAATATCTCAAGTTTGCAACCTTAACCGAACCATGGTCGGTTCCTCAGGAATCGATTCCTCCTACAAGAGGTCATTCGTAAATCAAGTTTATTGGATAATAATTTTCTATTGTAAGCTGTGAGCACCTTTTATTCTTTTGAGTTCTTATTTTAATATGTTCATTTCAATTTATTCGCGGGTCAAGGTAGAACCCAAGGTAACGGACTGAATCAGAGACAGGTATAGGGATGTTATTGTGCGTAACATTATATGTATATATAAAATAAATAAATAAATATATATATACCATATATATTTATTTCAATCTCAATAATTTTTTATGCCTAGTAGCCGGATGGGAGAAAACTCCCAAAATTTTTTATGAGAACGACCTTAACAATTGTCGAGCCATAATAAAATGTATTGAAACATAATAGGTGTAAATGGAGAGTTTTTGCCGTAGATATTATTATTAGATGTTTTTGTTGGGGTTAGGTCAAGGTAGATCTGAAAAGATACAATTTTTAATTTTTTTTTTTAAACTATCTGCCTACGCAAGTTTTTTAAAATTTGTATATTTTTGGATCTACCTTGACCAAAGCCCAACAAAACACATCTATAATAATAATAAGTGTACATTTTAATTTTCTAACGTGTTAACGTTCGGTTGCCGAAAATAGTATTTTTTACGAAAAACGCTTAGTAATGAAAAAATTTCAGAAGTAACAACACTGGTTGAGCGATTTTCCCACTCTTCTTTACTAGGTAGTATGGAGTAAATTTTAATGGTCATACACTTTACGTCCGTTAATCTCTTAGGCATATGTGTGCTAAATTCATATATATATCGCAGCCGCGAGTGTTTCATTTTCTATATATACTTTATATATATATATCTTTAATGTAACATGTTTATATTATTCTGCTACTGTGTGTCAGACTTCTTATTTTATCCGGAAAATAGCATGGAAGATAACGACTTAAGGGCGGGGGAGTAGAGCGCAGGCACTAAGTAAGATTGGCATCCAACTTGCTCATCCTAACTGGTGTGTCTTAAGTACAATACACGTAAGTTAGAGTTATTAGATGATTTTAGTTTGTGTTCGGTCAAGGTAGACCAAAAAAAAAAATACAAATTAAAAAAAAAAAAGTATTTTTTTAAAAGATTATCTGCCAACGTTTCGGCTTACATAGTAAGCCATCTTCAGGGCTGTAGAAATACAATGTCATGAGAATACAATAATATAATAGAGAATTACGATAATGTAATGTGATATCAAAAGTATGAATGTAGAAAGCTAAGTTCACATTTCCATGACTACGGGGAAGTATAAATTTTCCAAATACACACCNAAAAAAAAAAAAAAAAAAAAAAAAAAAAAAAAAAAAAAAAAAAAAAAAAAAAAAAAAGAAGGGTATTATTGGGAATAAGTAACTTTGGAACTGGGAAAAATGTTTTACTGGTTTATTGAGAAGGAGGGCTGATGGTTTTTAGAATGTTGAAAATGTTAGAAGAAGTTGATGAAATTTGTTCTATGTTCGTTCTGTCGTTAACTGGATAGTGTTTAAGTTAATGTGAACGGTTTCAGACAAAAGGTGTTTCTGTTCATAGGGTTCAGTGGAAAGAATGGTTATGCTATCTAAGTCAAATGTTTGTTCTTCATGAAAAACATGTTTAGTAGGGCAGTGTTTATTCTTTATGTCATTTTTATGGTTATTGATTCTACGGGAAATAGGGTTTTTAGTTTGCTTAATGTAAGAACCATGGCAATTAGGGGTGGAACAGGAAATTTTATAGACGACATCAGTTCTGTTAGGAAGGGGGATGGGGTCTTTGAGGATGGTGTAAGTAGATTTTAGTTTGTTGTTGGTGGAAAAGGAAAGCTTAAGGTTAGGGGGTGTTTTTCTCAGAAACCCGAACCCCAACTAAAATCATCTAATAATATTATCTACGGTCAAAAAAACTCTCCATTTGAACATAAGTTATAGTGTTACTGCAACGGCAGCAGTAGAGAAAGTCACTGCACATACGGTATCTAAATTTCATTAATGTGCATCACGCAGGAGTTGCTAATTAGATCAGTTAACTAGTATAAGTTTTATATATTTTTTTTTTGTTTATTTGATGTATTATATACTTCATTTTATTTTGTTTTTAGCAATTTAATTTAATTTAATGTATTATTTCTCTGAGAAAGATGTACGAAGACCCGGAGATGTACTCCTTACTGTCCCAAGGAGCTAGTTCTGGATGTGGGCTTTTGTCATTTAAACCAATTCGACGAATAATAATTAAATTAATCTAAAAGGTTATATCCACCACCAATGAATATAGAACTAGCATACCTTCTACTATCCGTCTTCATTGGTTTCTGCAAACCATCTCCTGTTGGCGAGCGCTTTCGGACATTGTCCATCTTCGTGACCGAATACATGTGTTCACTGTCACTGTCAGTATTCAACATACAGAGTTAAAAAATCATTGTCACGAAGATGGACAATGTCCGAAAGCGCTCGCCAACAGAAGATGGTTTGCAGAAACCAATGAAGACGGATAATAGAAGGTATGATAATTAAATTAAGCTTATGTTTTTAATTTTCAGTATGGAATCGATATTTCACCGATGATGATAGAGTATGCAAGCTCAAAATGGAAAGATCCACGAATAAAATTTAAAGTAATGGATATCAGCACCAAAAAAGATCCATTCTTGTATTTTGACGAGGAAATTCGACAATCGACAGGATTCGACAACATTTTTTCATTTTATTGTATGCAGTGGGTAAAAGATAGAAGGTAAAATAAATTTAGTAATCTCAAAATTGTAAAAATTTAGTAAACAAGTAACATTTGCACAAATGAAATTATTATTTAAGCATAAATGAAATTATAATAGGTAAATAATCTAAAGGGTTATTATTATTTCTACCACCAATGAATATAGAACTCACATACCTTATACTCTCCGTCTTCATTGGTTTCTGTACACCGTCTCCCGTTGGCGAGCGCTTTCGGACATTGTCCATCCATGGATCCATAATAATACTGAAGAAATTATTCAGGATTTCGGCCAGGATTAGGAAAATAAAATAATCAAATAGAATTAATTCTGTATATAATATTCTGTCATATACCACATCCCTGTTTGTTCATTCTAATCTATAATTTTATAAGTGTAATATTGTGTATTGTATTTCAGCCCTGATGATGACTTACAAGTTAAGTCTAAACGTAAGCATTAATAAAATAATTACCCAACAATTTTCTGATCCTGGCCAAAACCCTGAATAAGTTCTCCAGCATAGCACTCGACGGCCAGCCATATATCCTATAATTATAGGATTTTATGACACTGAAATTGCACATGCAAATAATCATCGATTGCGATATTAAAAAATTCGCTTAGTTTACGTAGTCCCGCCAGAGAGACAAGACGGCAAGCCGTGGATTGTCTGAAAGCATGTTATTTAAACTCTGCGGGAAAGAAAATGAGTCGGAATAGATCATAAATTTATTTACAGAGTTAGTATTCATTATTCCTGATAGAATTGCTAACAATTCTTGCAATCTAAGGAAGAGAAACCATTGGGTTAGAAGAGACCAGCACCATCACCTACATGATTCTTAGTTCCGTCAGTATTTGTATAAAAAACTATGGAGTTTTATATAATTTAATGAATTATTACACTTTGAAATTAATTTGAGGGGGAGAGGGAAAGATTTCACAATTCTTCACTTGGAAAAAAAGGGGCAATTATGCTTCGTGTTATTCTTCTGGGAAAGGTTTAGGTTTTTAAATTGTTGAGACTTATTTGGGAATGAGATGATATTGTATGTGAAATTATTTTGTTCAGAGATATTGACTTAGTTTGCATTTAATTTTACTAAAGTAAATCAATGCCAGCTGAATTTTTCTGTATATCAGATGCAGTTATCCTGTATCAGCCAATAGGCTAATTTGCTGGGACAGGATCTGAAAGCTCCTGTTGCAATTCCAAATCTGCTATTTTGTACATCCTTCTGCATTAGTGGGTTTCGATTACTTGCTGATGCATTAGCCGCTGAACCGTAGCTATGTCCTGATCGAATTAGACATCTGTGCAGGAATAAAATGCTATCAGACCTCCTTGCTGTGTTGCTAAATGCTTTAAGTGCATCTCTGGCTAGTAGCTTTCAGTTATTATATTTGAGGCGTCCTGGGTAATGCTTGCTCGAGTTTAAGACCTAGAAATGTAGAGTTATCAGACTTCATCACATTGTTATTGATCTTAAGATGCTAAAGATGATTAAAATAATAAAATTAAAATAATACTGAATTGGAAAAATATATATTGTGTCTGTGAGATATAAACCACATGTATCTAGAATCCAGTGCATTCTGCATAGAGCAAATCAAGGCATCTTTATCAGTACCAGTTGCTATATCATCGGCGAACATTTTCACTCGCATGAATTTATTTGTAGTTTTAGACCGGAAATTATAAACTAGGAATAATTAAATTTGCGCTTAATTTTTGTGCATATTATATATTGAATTGGGATGAATTTATTTCATTAAACATTATTTCATCGGCTAAGTAATATTTTTTTTTTTAATTACTTCTAAATAAATAAAGTTCAATGGGTGATGTAGTTTTCCTTTTTCGGAAAAAGAAAATAATAACATCTCAAAAATGAACATCGGAAATTTTCAATTTTCAAATTAGTGCGATGTCAAGTGAGAGTTAAAAAAGTTTTTTTTTGGGCCATTGTTTTGGGCGTAATATTAATTTATCATATTATGTCATGCGGAACTCAATAAAAGCTCGTTTCTTCAAAAAATACATATTTTAGTAGTTACAAAACAACTTAAAATACTTTGAATTTAAGTGTACCTAAACCGTAAATTTTTAACTTTCCGGCCTAGAAATAGCAATTAGTTGTTTTTTTAAAATGAAATTGTGGTATATTGCTTTCAAAAATAAGTTTAAAGATAAAAATGTTTTAAACGAAATCTGGAGTATTACCTGAATTGACAAGTATTCGATAAATAGTTTGTTCTATGTAGGGGCGTAATATTTATTTTGAAGCATGGAAACTCATTATGACGGAAATAACTTATGACTGAATAGATGAATAAAACTAATTTATTCAGTCAAAAGTTATTGCTCTTTAAATGGAGATATCCGAAAGTCATTTAGTCACGTTTAGTTTTTAAACTTCCGAAAAGGGAAAATTACACCACAGTTCCATCGAAATTAATGCGGTTTTATGTTTCATAAGTGCTTATTTAAGGATGCCATGGCCATAAATAAAAATTAACTTTAATGTTCTCCGGAATTTGATCTTTCAAGTGCTTTATAGTAACTGGTAACTGGTAACTAGTAGCTGACTGGAAGCATGTCTACAATGTTCTCCGGAATTTGACCTTTCAAGTGCTTTATAGTAACTGGTAACTGAAAACTGGTAACTGGTAGCTGACTGGTAACTGATAATTGGTAGCATGTCTACAATGTTCTCCGGAATTTGACCTTTCAAGTGCTTTATAGTAACTGGTAACTGAAAACTGGTAACTGGTAGCTGACTGGTAACTGATAACTGGTAGCATGTCTACAATTTTCTCCGGAACTTGACCTTTCGATGCCATATTAAATGAGTAAGCTTTAAAACAGATAAGGGATCTTAAAGCTATTGGTACAAAACAAATTTGCTTTCCCTCCAACTGATGTAAATATAGATATAACTAAATGTAAATTTTGTAATTACTACTATATTTAAATAAAAATGAGTCTCCAACGGCTTGCACTATTATGTTGCTTGTGTTTACAATAGGAATTCTATTGTAACAATTTTTTGTGCAAGGGAACAGAATAAAAAATCTAACTGTTCCAGCCAGGACGTGGGATTATATACCACAAAAAAATAATATTTCTAAAATTAAAAATTTAAAAGTAAATAACAAGAGTCATTTAAACAGCTTAACAATGTCAGCTCCTTCTAGCATTAGACGTTATATTCGTCTGCCTCGGATGTTAGACTCTCGTCACTAGTGCGGGGAATTTAATAACTCATCAGACTTGTCCTAGTAGCGCAATGGAAAACGCACCGGCCCGAATAGCAGGAGATCCAGGTTCGAGTCCTGGCTGGGACAGTTAGATTTTTTATTATGTTCCCTTGCACTAAAAATTGTTAAAATTTACGTGGGAATAAATACCACAAAAAAAAAATATTTATAAAATTAAAATTTAAAAATAAATAACGAGAGTCATTTAAACAGCTTGACAAGGTCAGCTCCTTCGAGCATAAGACGATATGTTCGTCTGCATCGGAGATTAGACTCTCGACAGTAGTTCGGGGAATTTAATAACTTATCAGACTTGTCCCAGTAGCACAAGTGGTAAATGCACCGGCCCGGATAGCAGGAGATCCAGGTTCGTGTCCTAGCTGGGACAGATAGATTTTTATTCTGTTCCCTTGCACTAAAAATTGTTAAAATTTACGTGGTATTAAATACCACAAAAAAATAATATTTCTGGAATACTATTGTTTGTTCTCGTACCGACATTATTTGTAAGTAAAATAAAAGATTTTAAATTTTATATCGCTACTATAGTTTTATTTAATTTTCTTCAATTTTTATTCTGAAATATATTTTTAAATGTGGGATTTTTCAATTGATTAATAAAAAAATGTAAGGAGGTAAACTATAGCAGAAAAAAGTTGGAGCATTATTATTGTTTTAATTTCATATCATTCAACCTAATATTCTGAGAATGAAGGGAATTCTTTGCAAATTAATATGAATTATTAAACTTGTAGCCGAGCATTGGAAACATGCACAGACTCCTGCGTCGAGGCGGCACTGTAACAATAAATTTGGTGGTGCGGAACGGCCTGTATAATATGTTATGGGACACTCTGGCTAGCAGCGAAAAGTGGCGACGCCATTTTAAGGTAACAACCCGACTTTGACATAATTCTTCATTTTATTTGCCATATGACTTTAGCTTCAGCATATTATCAATTGTGGATCTGTGTTTGTATATATCTAAAGACATACAATAATAAAGAGTTAAAGCGTTTTTTGTTTTACTTTCTTTGGGACTACCATATGTTCTGGAGAAAGAGAGGGTGGAGAGGGAGGGGGAGAGGTAGTGAAGGAGAGAGAGTGGGAGGGGGAGAGGGAGAGAGAGAGTGATAGAGAAGAGGAAGGAGGAGGAGAAACTTCTTCCTTATCCAAGCAGTGAAGGTTGTCTCTCTGAAGTTGTCTTTTATTTCCCCTACTGCAGCCTTTTTCAGTGCTAAAGAAGGAAGAAAGACGCTATGAGGTTTGCAGTCCAATTCTGTTGGTGAGGTGTAGCTTTTATGTACCAACCGCTACCTGTAGGTGTGGGCGAGTCCTTGATGAGAAATCATGACGAGACTGTTAGTACGTTGACGAGCATTTGAGAAACAACTGGTGAGCATACCTGCGCTCTGGAGTGGTCTCTTTCTTTCAATTTTTCTTCTATCTCATGAAAAATGTTATACAACAGAAACAACAGTTGATCATATAACATTGCAAATTATATGTCATTTCGCTAATATTTAAAGATATTCAGGTTGCAGTTTAACCTGAATTATTATAACACTCTAGTGTATCATTACTTTTATTAATTCATACCATTTTATTTTGGTGAAGATCTAATGAGATTTTTAAATATAAGAATAGTTATATATATATATGCATGCGTACCTGATTGGGCGCACAGTTAATAAGTTAGATGTGGATTGCAGTCTGCCTTTGCAGGACATAGAATTGCCTTTCAACGACTATGTCTACATGGAGGACTGCAAGGAAGGGTTCCCTTTGGAAGCGCAAAAAACAGGCTTTGTATTGGACTACAGCCTGGCCTTGCCCGATAGGAGAATTTTTTCCACCGACCTCGACTCAATCCAGAAAGTCTGTGAATTCATATTATTTGTTTTATTTAGCTCACATATTTATCTCCTTATCAGGTTAATTAAAACCCTTATACTTCTGTAAATTATTTAGTAATAACAGTTGGAATAGACAAAACATATATGTGGCAGTAAAATGATTACATAAATAAATTGATAATGCATGTAAAGAGGACAGGTGTATTTGATAAAACTTGTGGGAGAGATCAATATGAAAGGCATGTCATGACTTCAGTCGGTCCACGCTGGTAGTCTTCTGTTTCGAAGCCCAACTGATGAAGATCTCCCTCTATGGGTACGGTCCAGAGTAGGGTGGAATCAGTGGGTATCTGGAAGAGTCGTCTCGAAAAGGAGAGGGAAAAATGTCTTCAAGTTTTTCGGAGTGAAGGTCGACGCTTGGCTTGGCCTATGCGAGGCATACTGCAGACGCCTGAAATTAGTCCTTAGCTTGCAAAGGAGTATATCAGGCTCGTCCGGTTTTGAAGAAGACTCCAACAGCTGGCCTGGGAGCCTTAGAGGTGGCCCTTAGTAATATCAGCTGCTCTTGTGGAGTTGTAATTCCTGATGGCTGCTCTCAGGCCAATGAAGACAGTAATTTGTGCTTGAGTCGATAAAATGTGTAGTGACGGAAACCTTCAAAATTCAATAGCATCTTTCGATCTGTAACGGCCAGTATCGTAGATGGTTGATTCAATCACTTTTTCTGAGAGGCCCTTAATGGGTTCAGTTTCGCCCAATGGCTGTACCTAAATGTTATGGTGAAGTAATATAGCCTCCCATTCAATGTCAGTAGAGGTTCCAAAGATCCTTACATGAATATGTTTGGATCGCCTTGCCGGTGGTAAGATACCAGAAGGCTGAATGTCTTCGTCTTAAGGCTTGACAGGAGATAAAGCTCCTGGTCAATGTTGAAATGTAACCATTCATACTTGGCCAAAAGAGCCGCTGTGACATTATGCGGCATTTTTCACGAACTCCTTAAGGTTGAGTATCTTCCTAACAATGTCATGGTGGAGGTACGTGACTCTGCGGTACAAGGTTGAGTAATAGCCGGTTATTTCCCTTCAAGATCACAATACCACTCGCTGCTGGAGTGATAACAACGCATGGGCTGTTGTATTGAGTTCGAGGCTGCCCTAAGACTTGCAACCTTCCTTGGCATCTACGAGCTGTTTTCTCTTGAGATGTGCTTAGCGTGTGGTAAAGAGAAAGTCCTCTGTATGTTTAGATTACTGACATTGTTGAAGATTAAAAAGTTCCAAAATTCGCCTTTTAGAGTCTTTTTCACATTACAGTGTTAGAAAGCTGGTGTTCACGCGCCATTGTCGACCAAATATCGTTTTGGCAGTTCTTTCTCCGACGAATAATTTGAAGTCTAAGCTGAGGTAAGTTTCTCTTTTCTGCGGTTGGCTTTCAGTAGCAGAATTGCCGACATTTGCGAGGTTTCTCCCGGGAGCTGCGGTCTTAGCAGTTTTCGATTTGTGCGGCCTAGACTCCGATACCTGGATGTAGATCTGACTCTCCTTATGTGTGACCCCAATCTTCTAACTTCACTGAGCCCTAGGCTCAGCTTCTCAATTTTCTCCAGGTGGGTTACCGAAGAAGAGGAATGGAGGCTGCGAGGAGAGTGTTTTGACCTCACGACTCTGCCGTCCAGCAATCTCTGCCTGCATGTTGATGTCTCTGTGGTTACGGCCAGTGCAGCTTGTATGCCTCTCAGGTAGTGCCTTTAACCAGGTAGTATGGAGCGATTCGGAAGAGACAGTACCCTCTGACAGCCATTTTAATTAGCGGGGTTTTTTTTTTTTTTTGTTTTTTTTCTGGCTGTAAGGAACTTATTTTCCAAAAGATGCTAAAAGCGATTTGTTAATCCCCCCCCCTGCCTTTTTTTCGTGATATTTAATTTTAACGGACTACATAAAAAATCCTACTCATATAACACCAAGATAACGTATGATTCTGGTGGGAAATAAAACTGAAATATTTTTTGTAGGCTGAAGTGACTTCTTAAAAATTTAACAATTATATCATTCAATAATCACTTAAAAGGGAAAATAGAATGTTTGGATTTATAAGAAGAACTATAAAATTGTCTGTATTGTGAATCAATAATAAAAGCTGTAAGTATTTTTTGTTTAAAATCTAATTGAAACTTTGGTGGAAGATAAAAATGTTCTAGACGAAACAGATGTTATTTAAGAAAAGTATTAAGTGTTCTTGAGTGTGGCTTCTAAAAAGCTGAGTAGCAAAGACTGACAGTTTAAATAACTAGGGTCTTTGAAGAATTTAAAAAAAAAATAGGAGTTTAAATGAAAAGGACTACCTATATCTGGGGGAACATAAAAAAATTTCTTTCCTAATTATGCTGAAAAATCTGAGAAAAACAATAGTTTTTTAAAAGTAGATTTTATTGATATGTTACGTCCAGGTTCCGTCCAATAAGTAAAAAACTACGGCTGATGCAAAAGCAAAAAACCATTTTGACTCTTTAGATCGAAGAGTTAATTCAACTTAAAGTTTTTTTGTTTTTTTTACAGAGGTTAGAGCAAATCGCGCTATAGGATAATGCTTTTTGACTGTATTCTGTCTTTTATTGCGATGGTTAGTAAGCAGCGAGGAAAACAGAAAGCTATATGAAGAATAAAATTGTCCGACGCTGTGCGAATAAAGCATATTTTTCATTTCGTACTTGATGAATACTTTTACTTGAAAGTATTTTCCACGTCACTAATCCTCCAAACTTGTAGAATGTAGCCCACGTATTGAAAGTACTATTTCAGATTTTTAATAGTTCAGGTATCTTTGACCTTACATTACTTTGATTCCCATTTAAGGTAATAATCTCCACTTCCAATTGTTCAATTTTGCTTTGTAACTTCTAAGTTTATTATTTTATAAGTAAACTAATTTATGTTGGTTTTCCTTAATCTAAACACATAGCTGTCATTTCTATTCTTCCGGTTTGACTCTGTAACTAACTTATTCCTTGAATTTATATTTAAAAGCCATTTCAAAAGGAAAAATTAGAATTCCGTTCCAATTGATAGTCACATATACTGCCCTCCCCCCCACCACTATATATATTTAAAATAAACATTTTAAAGTCCATCAGTTTTGGTGTCTAGTAGGTTCTTCCGGAGAGAATATCGAAAGTTTTTCTTAAAAAAATATGTTATGAGAACTATCTCAATAGATCAACCTTTCCTTGGAATTCTATAATAAGATTTTTTTTAACCCCCCGGAAAAAAACTGGATTGCAGTGTCCATTATTTTCAGAAAACATCGTATAAATAATACTGTTTAGAGAAAATATCTTATTTCCATCGATTGAAACCATTTAACAAATAATAATAATTGTAAATGTTTTTAAGCAGAAAAGTTACTTAAATATTCAATTTCATTACAAAGTACTCAAGTAACATTCTCTTATTTGCGCTGGTAGCGAAGTTGATAATTCAACTATCATACCTTCTATTATCCGTCTTCATTGGTTTCTGCAAACCATCTTCTGTTTGCGAGCGCTTTCGGACATTGTCCATCTTCTTGGCCGAATACATGTGTTAACTGTCACTGTCTGTATTCAACTCGAGTTGAATACGGCCACGAGGATGGATAATGTCCGAAAGCGCTCGCCAACAGAAGATGGTTTGCAGAAACCAATGAAGACGGATAATAGAAGGTATGATAGTTCTATATTCATTAGTAGTGAAAATAACCATTTAGATTATTTACTTGATAAGTCAAGTTAATTTTTGGGGATTTTTACGTAATTTTAGTCAAAAAGCACTTTTAGTTTTAAAAAAATATTGCATTTCAATGTTATAGCCATATTTCTTATGAACATTGAAGGGTTCTTGATGTTTGTCACCTCTCTGGAACGTCTAGAAATTTTTGTCATATCAAAACCGGACTAAAAATGAATTAAAGAAGTACTAATGGTTAATGCTGTTCATTTTGAAACAAACGCAATAGTTTAAGTGTATTTCACATTAGAAAATTAAGTTTTTCAAGTTGATAGAATTTTTAAGAACAGACATTAGTTCGTTCAATTTCATTGAAAGAAAGTGTGTCTTCACTAATCTCTCATAGCTCTCAGAGAACCACAGGGCCTCTACCGCAGTCCTTCAGTGGTCCCGGTACTGAGCAATATGCCGCAGCTCCAACTAACTTTTCTCTATAGAATCAAATCCTTTTATTCCAATGCATGTCTCTGAGGATGGTCTTGTAGATACTATCAGGTAATAGTATAGTATAAATGAATATTGCATAGAAGAGCAGCGGCAATAAAAGGCACCCTTGCCGAACGCCCGATTATATTAATTAATTTTTGCTCCAAGTTTAAATCGCTGGGCATTCACTAAATATACTAGCAATTGAGCATGCCAAAGGCTTTTACCAATGAAGGATACCGGTGAAGCCCACATAGATGGGAGACTTGCGTTCTTGAAACAGCTGACCCGGATGACCCTGGCCGTGTTAATGAATTCTGCACTGACCTATTTGTGCGAGATCCATGCTGCTTCCTTTCCAATGAAGTTTTCAGCCAGAACTTTGATTGTGTTAATGAATTCTACTTTCACCTCTTTCTCTCCTACAATCTTTAATTGGAGCAAAGAGATTATATGCATAATTTCCCTTTTAATAATATTTATTCATTTCTTTTTTTATATATCTTTCATTTTAATTTGAAAATTTCTTTATTTTGGTTAAAAGAAACTATTAAATCACAAATCCTGTCAAAATTTTATTTTGTATTTCAATATTCGTAGAATCATTAATAAAAAATCAATAAAAAAAATCATAATTAACTTATTTTCAACTAGGCATTCCTAATTTAACCTTATGTCAAAGGGTTTAATATAAAAAATAAACCTAAAATCAGATGAATATTAGGTAAGTTGTAGTCAAATTAGAAAAGCTAAGTTAAAACTTTATTAACTTAATAAAAACGGGTTCTCCTATAATCAATGTTATACCTTAAAAACAAAACAATAATGCTTAGATTTTTAGTGCAAGGGAACAGAATAAAAAATCAAACTGTCCCAGCCAGGACATGAAATTTATGTGGGATTAAATACCACAAGAAAATTAATATTTTTAGTAATGCTTAGAGTTAAGTGATTTTTTTTTTTTTTACTGAAACAAATAACAAAAAACATAAGAGAACTTGTAATAATAATTTTTATCAACCTATTTTTTTTAGTAATATATAATAGATTGATTAGAAACAAAATACAAAATAAAATCAGTTAATTTTTCTAACTTGAAATGTTAAATAAAATTTACTGCAACATGTTATTTAACATTATATAACCACTTTTATGGGTTTATCTTAGACAAAAAGATAAAAAAATTAAATAAAGATAGGGTTCGTAATAATAAATTTAGAATGAAATATACAGTACAATTCTCTAGTTTTACTTTTTTGGCATACTTCGAATATGAGTTCATTTTATGTACTTATTCATGTCCTTTTTGCACGGATAATTAGTGAATTTCTTAATGAAAATATAAATTATTACTTACGGTTAATTCTGTGTCGCAAATAAATTTTTTTTTATTTTAAATATAAATTTCACATCTATTTTGTTCTGTAAATTTTTAAGAAAAAGCAATGTCAGCCATAAACGAACTCTGAATGATTTGCAAAAAGCAGCTTTTATAACTAATTTGTTTACATTATTTTAAAAATTGCGGACAGTATAGCGCATATATTGATAGATAATATATATATATATATGGTCGGGAGNGATCTCTCTTTATGATATATATATATATATATATATCATGTATGAGATGGAGCCGACGAGAATTGCTCGGTTTCCCAAGGGAAGAGCCAGCCAACCAAACAGATCTCACAGATCTCCTTGGTTCCCATGTTTCCTGGTCCTCTCCCGCTGGATCAAGGCCGGACACTAGTGTGGATGCGGATATTTTGTTTCGTACAAATTAAGGCAGCGCGCCCCGTTAAGTATAACTATTCTTTAGTTCCCATCACATTTAAACATCTGTCAACTGTTATTATTTTGGTGAAGGGAAAGGGGGGAGGGGGCAAGTGTATTTTACACTGAATAAAATTTAAACATTGCATATAGTGATTTATATATCTAATTGTGCGTGATTTTTCTTGTCACATAATATATATCCATAGATAACTCGAATAATAAACTTGGGTTAATTAAACCTTTATAGTCTGTGAGCAAGACTAGGGAGATAGGACTGTGGTTTAGAACAGAATACTCTAAGATTTACCTATATAAAGATGGGGCAGAAATTCCATTAAAGCAAGAATACACAAAGCGCTACATAATCTAAACAGATTTATCGTGTTTTGTTAAAGACAAATATAAATAACATCAAATGACAATTTCATATTAAATTGAACATAAAATTATGACCACTAAAGTTTGCCCTAGACTTGCCAAAGTCTAGACCGGTACCCGGTATCCGGTTTAAGTACCCGTTATCCGGTATAACCTGGTATAAGTACCCGGTATCCGGTATAAGTTCCCGGTATAACCTGGTATAATATATTGTACATTTTTTAAAAGTCTTCATAAAAATAAAAAATTAATCAAGCACCACTTGATCCACGTTGTTTTATAAATAAAGTTGGGACCAAAGTAATTATTATTATTTTATTAATTAAAAATATTTTTTTTATAATTAAAAATTAAAAGTATAGAAATATTGGAATATTTTAGGTACTTCAAAATGTAACCGATTTATGAATGTTAGAAGTTATTGGTGTAATGAGTGAGAAATGTAGAGAATATATATGTATGTTGTTGTCATCATGGCTGATGTAATTGACATATCGCCCATTTAACGGCTATCTGTTGAAGTGTTTTACCAGTTTTCCTGTATTGAGACAATTTTCAATGTCTGTTCCTGTTGCGAGATGTGTATGCAATTACTTGTTTCTAAATAGAAAGAAAATGGCTCTTATTCTTCATATTTTCAGAATTATAACTGTGTATAATTTACTTATGTACTGGAAGATGATTCTTGTGATCATTTAGCATATTGCATTATTTAGTTTAAGAGAATTTTGGTTAAAACTTCAAACTGATGGCTTATAGAATTAATATATACCAGAAACTCTGCAAATTGATCTATTTAGAAAATATTTTTGTGATGACTGGTCAATACAATGTTCTTTGTTATTAATTCGGGCTTTATGTTCCTATAGAAGTTGGAAATATTTTCAGAAAACCCTTCATGATTTATTCTTTAGAATTTATTTCTTTTAACTTGTACTCGGTTTTGAATGCTATTATTTTTAGTAGAAATGAAGACTGTGGAGGATATTGCTTAATTAAGACCTGCAAGAACATAGGGTCCCTACTGTAGGCATTAACAGTGATGATAATGGTGATTTCGCTAAATTTTAAAGCCCAAGAATTTAAACTCATTTTGAGAAGAATACAGGGAGTGCTTTCCCCAGAAATCTAGTGCTTAGTGTGCCTGTTATCCTTGGGAGAAGGCCACAGATTGCTGCTTACTCCTATACCTGAATGTCTTAAATTATCAATTATATAGTTTCAGATAATAGGCGTTTGTGTTCAAAGGAAAGAATAAAAATCAAATATGTGTCCTTCATAAACCGCATGTTTTGTGAGGGCAGTTTTTATTTGTTTTTGCTAGCCATTTTTGTGGTTGTTGATTCTATGGGAAATAGGATTTTTGGTTTGGCCAATGTATGAACACTGGTGGAACTAGGAATTCTGTTCCTCGGGCTACTTATCAAAAATAATTCTTACCTATTTATCCCAGTATTGTCCCTCTGATGCAGACCGCTCTCCCATTGAAGCAGACTGGTCTCTCTTTATGCCTACAGCCTCACATCCATTCACTTGTCCATCTTGGGTTTTCTAATGTCTAATCCTTCACTCTGTCATAAACATTTGATCCAGGTAACATGTCCTAATACGTCTAATAAACGGAAAAGGTTCACCTAGAAATTTTAGTTTTAGATATTTGTTACGTTCTAGAAACGGAAAAATTCCCGTATGTAAAAAATTCTTTTTGGATACGTTTAATGTTAGCAAAGGATGCTTAAAAACAGTACTAAACTCTGCAAATGTGGGTAATGATATACGTGGGAGGATGCTTGGATCATCAAGACAATTATCTGAAGAAGCGAAAAAGCATGTTCAAAAACATACTGAAAGTATCCTTAATTTTGAATCCCATTATACCAGATCTCATAATCCTAATAGAAATTATTTACATCCAGATCTAACTATCAGGAAAATGTTTAATTTATACGAGTTCATTGCGAGGAAAATGGAATAAAAGCCGTTAATGAGTGGACTTATAGGAATATATTTAAAAAATATTTTATTTATTTCCAACAACCACACAAAGATACATGCCAAAAATGCGACTTATTAAACATTAAAATCAATACATCGAAAAACGACGAAGAAAAGAATAAACTCACAGAAGATCACGATGTCCATTAAAGACTAGCAGAATCAGCTAGAAATTCACTAAAACAACAACAAACAATAATGTTTACATGTATGTCTGGGATGAAACTATTGCATCCAGAGGTGCTCAAGAAGTTGTTTCATGCATTTAAAAACATATTAAAAATTTAAGAAATGAAAGACACATTATAGCTTACAGTGACATGTGCACCGGGCAAAATAGAAACATTGAAGTAGCTTTAATATGGTTAAAAATTGTCCAAACTTTGGGTGATAATGTGGAAATCATAGATCATAAATTTTTACATCAGGGCATTCATTTTTACTAAATGATAGAGATTTTGGTATGGTAGAAATGGCATTAAAAAAAAAAATTACTGTTCATTCCCCAATATTATTAAAAAGTGTTGTAAGGGTAATAATTTTATTGTAAATGTAATGAGACAGGGAGATATTGTATCAACAAAATTATTAGAAGACGCTATTTTTAAAAGGGTAAAGAATTCTAATGGAGAATCAGTAAACTGGCTAAGAATATGTTGGATCCGTTTTGTCAGAAATGAACCATATAAAATTATCTATAAGACATCAATGAATGAGAATGAAAATTTTAAAGTCCTGAATTTATTACCACGTCGGGGTAGACCAAGAAAGTTCGAAAATATAGTATTGACACCGTTGTATAAAAATATTAGACAAATTACAACAGCAAAATTTTAGGACATAATTGACCTATTATGTTACATACTACCAGAACATCATGATTTCTTCAAATCCCTTTCACACGCACAATATGTAGACTAATAGTAAACTGTTTTGTAATAAATTTATGTTTGTAATTTTCTATGTTTTGTAATAAATTAAAAAATGTTTTGAATCGCATAAATTATGTTTCAGAAGTGTTTTCAAAATATATAAAACAAATTCAGTGTTGTTGTTTTTCTTTTTTTTAAATTTGAAACATCTTAAATTATTTAGAATGGATTTGGGCACCTACAAATTTTATAATGAATCTGGCTGTTAATTTTGAAAGTGACCCAACTCCATTCTTGATTAGAAAGTCCACGTTATTTACTTAATAACTGCCACTATTTCAACACGGAACTTCAAATTTAACATCCTTAGATACGCTTAGGCAGTATAAATCATTAGTATCCTATACATATATTTTTAAATTCATTGAAACACAAAACTTTAAATATCTCGATTTTAAAGAAAAATGGAGTTAGGCCACTTTCAAAATAAGCAGGTCATATATAGATTATGTATAATTCTAGTTTTTCATTTTCAGCTATTTAAAGTTTTGTACCTCCAAATCATGAACCCTCAAAGTATAATAAAGTATACTTTAAGGAATTTAAGTATGTTTGTCTCAATATTGCTACTGCTGTACATTTTGCAAAATAAACTTGTTTTAGTGACATGAAAAACTTGGCACATTTTCATTTGCCAGTTTTTATTTGCTATAAGAATTCTCCAAAGAAAGTCTTGCAAGTTATTCCTGCTTTTCAATTTGTTTTTTACCTAAATTTTTCCCCTTATCTTTGGCAGGGGAGTTAGTAGAGTTTTCAGCAATATTTTTTACAAGAATCCTTCCTCAAGTGTTTAAATACTTCAATTTTTTTTTAATTTAAGGAATTGAAGTAGTTAATTTTGGTACTATGTGTCTGTTGTAATCCTCGACTAAGTATAAATTGTTTTTTTTTTAAATTCACAGGTCTAATAGCCTAAATTTGCAAATGTGCCCTTTTTGTTTATGTTGCGTTCCTGGATGAATCAGTATTTCTCCCTGTAATTGACTATACTAAGGAAAAATTATCTACATACACAGGTTATTCCTTTTACCCAGAATCGGCCTTATTTTAATAATATTTCCCATTTAAAAAAATATTATGACTAAAAATATTAGACTAAAAACACAAAATTGATGTAATAAAATTGTGAAAAAGTTTGTATATAAGTGAATGTGTATACCTCTATGTGTGTGAATTAGCCTTAAAAATTAACCTATCAATTCTTGATTATTTTAAAAAACATTTTTGTGGCAAGGTAGTTAATATACTGGTAAAACTAATAAAAACAATCATTTGAAAAATAAATATTAAAAAATAATTTTGTAAATTTAAACATGACTAAAAAAAAAGGTCTTGAGATTACTGCAAAATAAATTGCATTGAAACAGGCATCATGTGGTTTATCCAACAAATTCAGAAAGCATTAGAAAATCAATAGTAATTTTTATGCTTTATTACAATCGAAGGAAGTAGTAAAGCATAAAAAGTGACTGGAGAACTATTAGGGGTCTCTACAACAAAAATCACTGAAACTTTCGAAGTGAAAAAGTGTTAAATCACCTAAAACTTCAGTATCTTCAGCATGAAACTTTTGCTAGGTCAGCCTACATGAATGAGAGATATGGCTATAATTGGCTCATTAGAAATCAATATCAACATTGCAACTAGTATTCATTATTACTTTTGTCACACCTAAAATAATTTTTTTTAAAATGTTTATTACATTATTAAAATTTCAAATTTCATTATTCACAAGAAAAGTAATACTTGTAGTGTAATATAATATATAAACATTATAAATTTAAAAATTGAATTATCCCTTTTTAATTAGTAATAATAATGTAGGTTCACTAAGTACTAACTTCTCAGAAGTAATTACAATGGTGGATTTTATAAATTATCCATTCCTAAGATAATTGTGAATATAATTCACTTTGACTGAGCACAATATAATTATATGAAATTAAAGCTCTGCCATAAAGAGTTTGTTTCTTTGAAAATAAACGTTTTCAACTATTTAAAAGGAATTGGACCCTATATCAGATATAGATATAGGCAGACTTTTCATTAATCTTATATTTTAAAGATTTAAGAATCAGTTAAACATAATTAATATGATCTATATAACTATTCTGTGTTTGAATGGTATAATCAAATATATTACATAATTATAGTTAAGCTCCTTCTTAAAAAGGAAAATCAACGGTAACAGTTTTATGCTTCCAATTTTTAAAAAAATAAATAAAAAAGACACTAATTTCTATTTACATTATTGGGTTTTAAAGAAACACTCATTTAAAACAGACACATCAATTTTTATTAACTAGTGACTGAGATTTCAAATTATCGTTAATTTAAAACTATTCATGATACTTATATGTTCAATAACTTCATAAAAATGTTTAAACTACCTAATTGTCATTACTTTTGGGGAAGTGAATCCATAAATGTTTACAACATTTGTGCCACACTAATATTTTAAATGTATAGTTACTAATTAATTATTTAAATTATTTGATTTAGGAGAATTCTAAATTTTATACTGGCTCATAAATTATTAGTGAATATCAACTGGCAACTATAAGTCTAAACAGTAACAATTGTGTTTGATCAACTTGAAATATAATATAAGACAGATAATTTGTTAGGTACCAACCAGTTTCAATTTCCCTATGAAAGAACTTCTGAATATTATTAAGAAAATACAAAAGGTTATACTTTAATTCTCATCACATTTTTTTATTTTATTCTTAGTTCCCATCAATTAAAATCAAATTAATAATAGGTCTAAAAAGAACATATTTAAGAAAATATTCCATAATTTACATATGCATTTTACGGGTTGGCAGATAATCCTTTATTAAAACATACATTTTTTAAATTTGTGTTTTTTGGATCTACCTTGACCGAACCCCAACTAAAATCATCTTAGATTAAAATTTTTGAATTTGCTTTCCTTAGCTTTTAGCAACAAAGTCACATAAGGCAATATATTCTAGAATTGGGATACCATCATAATAATAAGATAAACATTTATACATGTGGTCTACCTATATTGTGGAAAAACCTTGAAACATTTACCACTAATTATGTACTGAATAAGTAATTGCATACCAAAATAGGCGATATAATAATAATTATCATTATATTGTTTGAGAGCAACCTTTAATGACTGTAAATAATGCTGGTTTTCCTGATTCTGGAATATCTTCCTCATCTGAATGATTGGCAAACTAAATCAAGGGTACTGGAGAGGGGTACTGTAAGAGTATATAATAGGCGTTTGTGTTCAAAGGAAAGAATAAAAATCAAATATGTGTCCTTCATAAATGGAGTGTTTTGTGAGGGCAGTTTTTATTTGTTTTTGCTAGCCAGGTGTTTAAATACTTAAATTTTTTTTAATTTAGGGACTTGAAGTTTTTTTTTTGGTACCATGTCTCTTTGGTAATCCTTGACTATGCATACTTTTCATATGTGACTTTTCTTAAAATTCACAGGTCTGATTGCCTAAATTTGCAAATGTGCCCTTTTTGTTTCTGTTGCATTCCTGGATGAATCAGTTTTTCTACCTGTAATTGATTATACAAAGGAAAAATTATCTACATACACAGGTCATTCTATTTATCCAGAATCAGCCTTACTTTATAAATAATTCTTATTTAAAAAATATTAAACAAAAAATACAAAACTGATGTAATAAATTTGTGAAAAAGTTTTATATAAGTGAATGTGTATACCTCTATGTGTGTGAATTAGCCTTAAAAATTAACCTATCAATTCTTGACATCTTTTATAAAATATTAGAAAATTTTGTACCAACTTAGTTAATATTCTGGTAGAACTAATAAAAACAATCATTTGAAAAAGAAATATTGAAAAATAGTTTTGTAAATTTAAACTAGACTAAAAAAGGTCTTGAGATTACTGCAAAATAAATTCAGATAAAAATATAAATAACATCAAATGACAATTTCATATTATATTTAACATAACATTATGACCAGTAAAGTTTGCCCTAGACTTACTAAAAAGAAAGAATTGGGGAAGCACTCCTCCATCTAAGTGACATTCGTAAACCTCATGCACATAGAGAAATTTTAGTAAAAATTGTATGGAACACTATCATTATAATATTCGTAGAATAAAAGTTGCACAACTCATGCAAAACAGCACAAAACAAATTCTCTCTTTTGTAGAACCTTTACAGGGTTACATGGAGTTCACAAAGAAACTTCCATTTAGAACCATATGATTAAAAATATATTAAAGAAAAGTATATTTATTATGTTGAACTGATCACATTTTTGCTTCCCCGATATAGCATAGAAGAAAATCTGCTAAAACTTTTTCAAAATCCTCTCATGGTAATAACGTGAGTACCATGAATCTACTACAGAAAATAATTAATAATAGGTCTAAAAAAAAACATATTTAAGAAAATATTCCATAATTTATGTATGCATTTTACGGGTGTTAGCAATGGTATTACCAATGAATATTATATCAATAAGTAATAATTGGTATTAAATCAATATAAATGGGTATCATCAGTGGATATAAAATCAATAGTTATTAATTTGTGTTATACTAATGGCAACTATACCACTCAGTATAACATAAAATAGTAAATTGCTCATGTTCACATTGAAGGCACGCAATAATGAATACTGAATACGAAGGAGGTGGTACATTTGCTTGGTTTACGTAATTTCTGCATAATGGCATTTATATATAATACCATTTTACCATTTACTATCAGAATAAAATCGCTTAATATTTCCAATATTATAGTTACTATTAAACGTGCGAAAATAAGTCACACTCTTATCCTTGCATCTTTTTTATATTATCCCTCATCAAAATAACAAAAGTTCGACTAATTGATGATCTTCCATCATTAGAAGAAGATGAAATTCCTCTCGAAGAAAAAAAGAATTAGGAAAACTAGAATCGATGGTGGAGTTGCTTAAAATTTTTGAATTTGCTTTCCTTAGCTTTTAGCAACAAAGTCACAGGCAATATATTCTAGAATTGGGATACTATCATAATAATAAGATAAACATTTATACATGTGGTCTACCTATATTGTGGAAAAACCTTGAAACATTTACCACTAATTATGCACTGAATAAGTAATTGCATACAATATAATTATCATTATATTGTTTGAGAGCAACCTTTAATGACTGTAAATAATGCTGGTTTTCCTACTTTTCCTGATTCTGGAATCATTCTAATCAATCCTACTCATTCTTTTTATCCAGAATCAGCCTTACTTTATAAATATTTCGTTTTTAAAAAATATTATGACCAAAAATATTAGACTAAAAACACAAAACTGATGTAATAAATGAATGTTTTGAATGATTTGTGAAAAAGTTGTATATAAGTGAATGTGTATACCTCTATGTGTGTGAATTAGCCTTTAAAATTAACCTATCAATTCTTGACATCTTTTTTAAAATATTATAAAATTTGTTCACGTAGGCTTCGACGGTCGTCAGATGTATTTACCGTTTCTTCTTCCGGGTTGAACCGTGTCAATTTGTTGTTTTTTGCCGAGCTTTCGCACATCATGTGATGCTTCTTCAGGGCTGAAAAGAGAATAAGAGTTGTAAAAGAGAGATTTTTAAAATCCAGATGGTATATAATTACCATGTTTTATACACCAGGTGGTGTATAATCCCAGCGCGGTCTGGTCCTTGGGCGAAGCCTGCCTTCCCATTGGTTGATACTGTGTTCTGGCGGCTGGTCTCTGGAATAGTCAGGTAGCTGGTCACTGATTGGTTGGATCCTCTTGTCAATTAGCGCTGGTTTCCAGTTCTTGCTGAGTCTGTATCCGTCTTCTCTGTTGATATTTTTCGGATTCTTGGTTATTTCGATGGCTTCTCTGATGGTTCGCCGATAGTAGTTGCTTTCCCGGGCCAGTATTGAAGCGTCTTCGAATTTGATGTGGTGGCAGGTGTTGGCGAAGTGTTCTGCTAGAGCTGACCTCTCTGTGCGTCCGTGTTTGATGTCTGCGATGTGTTCTTTGAGACGTGTGTCTATCGTCCTTCCGGTTTCACCGATGTAAGAAGTTCCGCAGGAGCAGGGAATCTTGTAAATTCCTGGAGTCCGAAGTCCAAGTTTATCCTTAGGTTTCGGAAGGATGTCTGTTATTTTTCTGTCCGTGCTAATCGTTGTTCTTATCTTGTGATTTTTGAGTATTCGGGCGATCTTTTCTGTTGCCCCTTTGACGTAGGGGATGGTCACTTGTCCTTGGAATTTTTCGGCTTCTTGTTCTTCCTTATTGCGCTGCCTATTTCTCTTCCTCTGGATCTTGTCTATAGTGTTGCGGTCGTAGCCATTCTTTATGAAGGCGGTCTTCAAGTGTCTTCTTTCTTTCGGCAGTTGGGCTGGTTCTGAGAGTATCTCCGCTCTGTTGATAGAGTGTTGATGACTCCTTCCTTCTGAGCCGGGTGGTGGTGTGAAGTGGCATGCAGGTATCTGTCGGTGTGGGTGGGTTTCCTGTAGATTGAGTGGCTCAAGAGGTGATCCTTTTTAGTTACGAGTACGTCCAGAAACGGTAGTCTTCCTTCTTCTTCGAGTTCCATGGTGAACTGGATGTTCTTGTGCATGTTGTTCAAGTGTTGAAGGAACCCTTCCAGCGAGTCTCGCGAGTCTCCAGATGACAAACGTATCGTCGACGTACCGATACCAGTATAAAACATGGTAATTATATACCACCTGAATTTTAAAATCTCTCTTTTACAACTCTCATTCTCTTTTCAGCCCTGAAGAAGCCATCACATGATGTGCGAAAGCTCGGCAAATAACAACAAATTGACACGGTCCAACCCGGAAGAAGAAACGGTAAACACAATAGAAAATTTTGTGCCAACTTAGTTAATATTCTGGTAGAATTAATAAAAACAATCATTTGAAAAACAAATATTGAAAAATAGTTTTGTAAATTTAAACTAGACTAAATAAGGTCTTGAGATTACTGCAAAATAAATTGCATTGCAATGGCTCGATATTCCACATCTTCAGAAAGCATTAGAAAGTCAATAGCAATTTTTATGCTTTATTACAATCGAAGGAACTAGTAAAGCATATGAAATTGTTTATAGACTCATCAAAAGTTCCTCTCCACGAAAATCTTTAGTAAAAGGGGAAAGATTTATTCGTTTTGAAGAGAGACCATAGTTCTCAACTTAAATGATCTGCATTCAGTGGAATATAAATGGTCTTTTGTTACATAAGCCTGACTTAGAGACGTTAATTAGTGATACGGGAATGTGTCTACAAGAAACTCACCTCAAACCGTAATTTTAATTTGAGGAAATATAACATTATTCGCAATGACTACACGCATGGTCAAATAGCGTGTGGCGGTGTATGCCTCATGGTTCACCAGGACGTGGCATACACAAGTGTAACCCTCCAGACCACACTGCAAGCCGTAGCGGTTACTACCTACTTGCACGCTCCTCTCACATTTTGCTCACATTACCTCCCTCCTGGTACTCCATTTACAGTGGAACAGATAGAGACCTTAATTTTCACAATTACCGTTTCCATTTTTACTCTTAGGTGATTATAATGCACACAATCCAATCTGGGGTAGTAATTCGCTAGATCTACGAGGCCGAACTGTAGAAAACTTCCTCAACCGTAATTCCATAGGTGTACTAAATGATTCATCACTAACACACTTCCGTTCCAGAACCGGAAACTTCCCATCAATAGACCTCTCATTATGTAGCCCATCTTTAGCATCAACAATAGATTTGAAAGTCCATGAGGATTCGTACAGCAGTGATCATTTTACCATTACACTTTCATTCCTTCATGGTTCCCCTCTGAATCCACGACCATCGCGATGGAAATTAAATGAAGCTAACTGAAACCTATCCCAGCAGTTAGCTGACCTCTCGTTCATTGGTGTAACGAATGATGCGACCGCTGTTTTCGGTCAAATAAAAAATCTATTAATAGCAGCAGCAGAAAAAAAATTCCTAAAACAAAGTCTCATCCCAGGCATGTCCCAGTACCCTGGTGGAATAATGAATGCCAAAAAGCAAGAACAAATAGGTTAAAACTTCTTAGGCAAGTAAAGAGATGTCCAACAGATAGCCTAATAAAAGCCTATAACCGGGATATATATTTATATAAAGAAGCAAACGAAGCTCATGGCAAAATTTTGATTAAAAAAAATCGTTTGAACCATAACCAAAGTGGCTTTCGCATAGGCCGCAGCACAACAGAGTTCCTCAGGGTAGTGTGCTGAACGCTTTACTTTTGTGTGTGGCTCTAAATGATTTAATAATGCCTAACATAGCGCCTTTTAATATTGTTCTGTATGCTGATGATATTTTGATATACACTACTGGCAAAATAATTTCAGAAATGATTCATGATATGAATAACTTTCTTCAAACTGTTTATGACTGGCTGCAAAATCATGTCTTCAAAATCTCAATACCCAAGTCTAGCTGCATTTTATTTGCTAAGCGACGTCATTTAACCCAGGAAAGGGTTCTTATAAACAATAGTACCATCAAATATTCAGAAGCAACAAGCTATTTAGGTCTCACCTTTGATAGAACTTTATGCTGGAGGTACCACATCAAATATGTAAAAACAAAATGTATGCAAGCAACAAACATTTTGAAATGTTTATGTAATACAGTATGAGGAGCGGATAGAACCACAATGATCCTTTTCTAGCGATCTCTGATACGATCTAGAATCGATTATGGCTCTGTCGCGTATGCTTCTGCTAGCGACAGAACACTCCTCATGCTTACTCAGTACAACACTGTGCACTTCGAATCGCTACAGGGGCATTGAAATCAAGCCCCAGAGACAGTCTCAAAGCGAAAGCTGGCGAGATGCCACAGAAAATTATTATCGCTTAGATATTATGTAAAAATATTAGCTAAGCTATACCACCCACTACGTACCGACCTCTCCCTACAAAACAGACACACACAATATAGACCCTCTTTCCCTAACAGAATTAGGTGTATACTTAATGACCTAAACCTCGATATTCCTACACCTCTACCTCTCCAAGAATCAATGATAGAACCTTGGACCCTAATGAGCCCTCGATTTAACTTCTCTTTAACTAAGTACCTTAAACAAGAAACTCCTCCTGTTGTATTTTTAACTGAATTTCACAATCTTTTGCAAAAAATGCTTCCGTGCACAATCATATTCACAGACGGCTCTAAAATGAATAACAAAACAGGCGCAGTATTTGTGAGCAATGCAATGTCATACCGTTTCTCACTCCACAAAATGGCGAGTACGTACACTGCAGAGCTACATAATAGCGATTGACAAAGCTCTAAATGTAGCTACCCCGCAACAGCAAAGGGTTGTAGTTTGTACTGATTCGTTTTCGTCAATCCTTAGTATAAAGAACTTATTCACCCAACATACAATAATAAATAATATTCTATATAATATCCAAAATTTGTACCGAGAACGGATAAAAGTTACATTTTTTCTGGACACCTAGCCATTGTGAGATAGATGGAAATGAGAAGGCTGACTATGAAGCTAAGCAGGCTACGCAGAGTGACAATAATTGTAATTCCGTTACTCAACAAGACATAATGTCATTCGTTAAAAAAAATTCGGCGTCGCTGGTTGCCTCGTGCTAGGGCACTCCGTTTGTGTCTTGGCTGCATCCGAAACGCGTTCTAGAACGCGTCCTCCATCATATTTTTGCTTTTGTTTTCTTGCTCTCTTCTTGCGCACTCTTTTCATCGATACCCCACATAAATGGCATTAATGACCCAAGTGGTTGACATGCCAAAAAAAAAAAAAGGGGATAGAACTATCCCTATAAAAGAGGGCCTATTTTTTTTTTAAAAGCGTGCATCTTGCAATATGCTCTCAAAATATAATAAATATGTACAAATAAAATACCAATGTACAATATAAATTAATATGAAGAAAAAAAATATGGACTTTGAAGATGTTCTCTGCTTTTCAAATCAAGTGCTTTCCCGAGAAATCTAGTGCTTAGTGTGCCTGTTATTCTTGGGAGAAGGCCACACACAGGGCTTACTCCCATACCAGAATGTCTTAAATTATTAATTATATTGGTAGAAATAATAAAGGTTTGTTGAAATAAAAAATACTGAACTATCTTGTACATTATAGTTATAAAATAAATAAAAGTTCTTTACTAAAAACAAAAAAAGTATATTAAGAAAAAAAAAACGATAAATATTCTAATGCTGACTATTTTTATTTATTATATTCAAGAGAATATAAATGCCCTGATGTTAGTTATTCTGTGAGTAAAGTGGAGTGGTCTTTCCCTATAAAATGGGCTTTTACTAAAAGATCTGTAGAAAGCTCTTCAGCTGTCCTGGAGTCTTTGAAATAGTTTAGTAGGTAGGTCAAAGTTCATCAAGTGTATTAAAAGTATTAATCAATTAGCCACATTTTAGCACTCCCTACTAACTTAGTTTTTACTTAACTTAATAATCTTGCAAGATTATGGTTTCTGATAGAATTGATCTTCGAGGAAACTTAGACGAATAAGGAATTTAATGATTCAGTGAAATAAATTATGTTATCATTATATGTGGAAATATGATCCTGATCTTTGGTCATAGAGAAAGAAGTCATTATTTAAATTGGACTGTTTTACCTTTTAAATCTATTGGTAGGTTTCTTGGACATAAAAAATAAAGTATTATTCAATTAAACTTAATATTAAGAAATTAACTTCATAATAATACTTTTGAAAAAACAATGGAAAAAACTATACAATAAAGATATAAAAAAGAACTTGATGCTGCCTACCTTAATTTCTCTAGAAGCTCTTGGTGCGTGAAAGAAGGTTTTGTATCATCCTGGAAGATAGGTATAACGATATCTTGGTCTCTTGTAAAATGTGCAATTTTCCTTGGTTCTCTTTCTTGGTTAGCCATCTTTAAAACTGGGCTTCTGGTTCCAATTTCAGTAATACTCCATTGCTACTGTAACATTGTGACAAAACTGCTCGAATTTAATTTATTTTTGAAACGTAACTTTGTTATTGTTTAGAGTTTATCGTTTATGACGCTATAATTCGGTAATTTTTTTTTTAATTTAAATTTGTTTTATACGTGATCATTTTGACACTATCATCTTTTTGTGTCTTATTTACCTAATTAAAATTTCTTAAAACGTACAATTTTACAAATCTTATGAAAGAAGTTATGAAATTATTCAGGCATAAACAGATAATATTAACATAATTTTCAGCATAAACTGATAATAATAATATATATTACGTAGCCAGTGACTGGGCATATCAGAATTTTAGTTTCAACGGTTTCTTGAGTTAGGGAGGTTACGGACTAGGTTAAGTTGGGCTATTTTATTCATGATTCATTAATGAAATTTTAAAATGAATCAAAACGAACCTTCTATATTGGAAAAAAAAATTAATTAAAATAAATAAATAAGAATGTTGATATGGCCTTTAAAATTTTTAATTGACTACATGTCTCTTTGAGAATTATAAAAGCAGAGCGATTCCTCTCAAATTAGAGGTTGAATATTCGATTTATTAATTAAATCTCCAACTATAATGTTAGCAATAGGCCTCAGAAGGAACCTACCAGCTATCAGGAATTATTTATAGCCCTCTATCAATTTTGATGTTTCTTTTTTAATACAAGAAAAGTTATTAACTTAGGCCCCATTATTTTTATACCATGTAAAAATAATTGTTTTCTATTGTTTTATTACTCAAAATCTTAATCATTTCCTGTCATATATGAATCTTGTGTTTCTATATTGTTCTCATTAATTACTTTTTTTAAGATTAATTAACTTCATTTTAGAAATANAAAAAAAAAAATTATTTAAGCGATTGCAAATTTCTCTTCACAGTTCTTATATATGGAACTGATCACTTTTTTGCTTCCCCGATACAGTATCGCAGGAAATCTATTAAAAGTCCTCTCATAGTACTAACGTGAGTACCATGAATCTCCTACAGAAAATAATTAATACTAGGTCTAAAAAAAGCATATTAAAGAAGATATTCCATAATTTACTTATGCATTTTAAGGGTGTTAGCGATGGTATTATCAATGGATATTATATCAATAGGTTATAGTTGGTATTATATCATTATCAATGGTTATCAACAATGGATATAAAATCAATAGTTATTAATTGGTGTTTTACTAATCATATATATTTCTGCAATCTCAAAAAAAAAAAAAATTATAAACTTAATATGTAGATTATTCGTTCTGTCTTTGTGAAATATTCTTTCGCTCTGCAAATATTTGGTACTCACTAAGCGTGCAGACGGTTGCAAATCTATTGATTAATTATTTAGGCCTTGAAGAAAATAAACAAATGAGAGCTATCGAAAAGCCGACGATGTTGAATCTTTGAAAACCTGAAACTCTTACATATAAACAATTAATGAGAGGGAATGGAATAAAAAAATCTATCTGTCCCAGCCAGGAATCGAACTTGGATCTCCTGCTTTCCGGGCCGGCGTGCTCTTACATATAAATTCATGTACGCCCTTGTTGTTTAATAATTTATCAACCCCCTCCCCAAGATTTCCCTCTCCCGGTGACAGTGAGTCATCATTACAGCAGATCTGAAAGAATTTTTTCCGAAATTTATTATAAGTAATCAAATATATACGGGTGGGGAGTGGATATACGGAAAGACGAATCCCCAAAAAACATTATTTATGTTTATTTGAGGAAAAAAATTGGTAGAAAATATATTATTAAAACGAGATTTTTTCCATTCTTATTTCTCTCAGAAAATGAACGAACAGTTCATACTATGGAAGATATTTTAAAATTTAACTGGGATGTTTGAATGAGTCCCCTGCTTCTCTGTCTGCTCGGTCTTGAGCAAACTATTAGTGGCTTGTTTTTCTTCTTACTCACCTTTACGGCTTTACAGGTAAGTATGTATCTTTAGTTTAATCTATTTAATGAAACCAGGGAAAACTGGTTGATTTAAGCACCCATTGTCTTACGACCATGTTTCATTCAGTTTTACGAATTCTTTTTCAGGTAGTTGTATTTCTTAACGATACAATATTTTTTCTAATCGATGAAATGCCTCTGCAATTCAAACTAAAATTCATTCTAATAATTGTTGCTCAATTTTCTGGTTTTTTTTGTTTGTTTTTTTTTTTTTTGCATAGAAAAAATAATATTTGAATTTTTTTTAAAGTAAATTTCTATACGTTTCTTCGGGGAAATTCGTTTGTCTAATTTAGGAGACAGTTTGAAAATTATGGTTCAGAGAAAGAACACGGCCAAAGATATCTCAAGCTGACATCCCGACTGATAACGGCTAGGAGGGGATTCTCTGACGTGTATCCATCTTCGACGAGATTTGCTGACAATCCAAGCCTTCAGCTTCGGGTGGAGTTCCTTGATTATCAAATAACGCCTAGTATTGATGGTAGACGTGGCTTTCACTGACCGAACTTATTCTGTAATCTTCCGCTGACAAATGAAAGAAGAAGAAAATATTGCTTTAAATCCTCTTCCTGTTGGAGTTATAATTTTGGAACCTACCAAGAAGGTATGTATGAACATTTTTGCTTTTTGCATCTTTTAAAAAATAAATGTCTATTGACAGTGATTTAATTATAGTATATTTAACTATGATCGAAATTTTTTGAGGAATAGAAAATGACCTAGTAAAAAAATATTATTCATAATTGGTTTTTCTCACAGCTTCATCCAGTAGTTGAGCTCAAAAACCATAAAATGTCGAGGTTTTATGGATATTTTGCTACCAAATATATTTATAAAACATTATCATATTATGTTTTCAGATAAAGTTTTTTGGTTATAGAAGATTTTTGGTCAAATAATTTTGCACAGTAATTAGTCTATTATCAGTCTGGACTATTCCGAGGATATTTTTTCTCTTCCTCTGGATGAAATACTAGTTTTAATATTTTCATTTATATAGACAATTATATTTATATTATTACATATGTGCAATGTTATACATATAGTTACCACTTATATATATATCGGTTTTTGTGTTTATTATATAGTTTATAAAATAGGAATATAACTCTATTTGTTAAAAGGACTATTATATTGGCTATGTCCACTTTGATATAGAGGGTAGATTACTTTAGTCAGGTTATATATTAATGTGCAGTTGTAGAAGACTCGGCTCTAAGTACTTATTAGTTTTAATATTCCTTTTGTTCAGGATATAATTTCTCCCCTTTTCCACAGTAAACTGCCATACCATCCTAATCCACTAGCACAGACCATGTCTTCGAACTGTAACCCCTACAACCCTCCCCGTCGATTCAAACGAAGATGGCCCCGTGACCTCTTGGGGATATATCCTGTAAATAATTTGAGAGTGGTGTCATTGGTCACCTTCTCTTCTCATGTGAATTAATGTAATTTTTTACTATTCATTGTAATCAAATTACAAATTAAAAAAAAATATTTTTAATAGAATGTAATATTTAAATGAAGGTTATAAAAAAATAATAGAAAATTATTAGTCTTGGTAAGTTAACTGATAATTAAAAATAATTACAATAAAAAAAAGTATAATTATTTATACATTTCAGAAAGTAAATGTTACATAATAGTATTATTGATTTTTTTTAAAATAGACATTCAAAATTGCAAAAATTGTTTGTGTGCATTTTCAGCCCTTATGAAGAGAAAATATATTTTATAAATATTGGCCTAGACTAAAGTATTGTATAAAATACTCAATAACCAACAATCTTTTTTTGTTGAGCTGTAGACGCTCTAGCGCTCGCGATTAAAAATAATGAAACCTAAATTTGATATTTAAGCTTCTTTGCAAACAGTTGGATGTGTTAATTAAAGGCTAAAATCGGTCAAGAAGGATGGTGGGGGGGGGGGCGGTTAAGTGGATACCAAAATTTATAATCGAAATATCTTTATTGTTATTTACATATAAAGAGCATAATAGGTGTAAAATGTAATTTTCTATGTTTATGTTGATCAATATTTTCACAAAACCCTTTATTAAGGTGAGCACATCCCCTTCTACTTTTCGGACCTGTCTAGAGCCTAATTTTGAGATTCATATATTATAAATACCTTTTACACTCATAGTTATTTCTGGCTTATATTTAAATTTACTCATTCATCCTTATTTATCTCTATATTTAATGATATATGTGGAATACACTTAGATACTGATAGTTGTAAATACTGTAGGTTCCCTTATTTGATTTTGTTGTAATAATATGATACCGCAGATGTAAAACAAAGAATGTCTAACTTATGTTTTAGGCAAAAAGAAGGCAACAAGATTCAACATTTTCGACGGAGATATTTTGTCATTGTCTTCCAGTCATTCTCACGCTCACAGCCTTGGGATTTATCTACGCGTTTTACAGAGACTTCTCTCAATCTGACACAACCACGCTTGTCAAAGTTTTTGTGGTGAGGCCTACTTCCTTGTACTATTCTAATCTACTTTCAAAACGATATAGTAAAAAAAAGAAAGAAATACAAACTGTTTAGGCCGATAGGGTTTTCAGAAATTGAAGTACTGACTATCGGACACAAGCCATGAGGCCGCTGGTTGGAGCAAGGATAAAAATTAAAAAGAAATCAAACAATTAAAAGAGCAAAAGAAATTATATATTTCTGCCATCAAAAATAAAAATAAATAAATAAAATAAGCAGGCAATTCAAACCTGTAATACAATTTAATTAATAATATAATTCTGTACACAAAGGAAATAAAAATTAGAAATCATAAATGAGGCGCCTCCTATAATAAAAATAAAAATGTAAAATATATACCATACAAATATATTATTGAGAATTACCAAGTTTCCTATGTATGAGAGATGGAGGCGATCACTATTTATATATGTAAGAAAGGGAGGCTGGACAGTGAAATGCGCTAATGACGTAATGGTCAAAAGGGCAATTTAAAAATCGACTATTTATATGGCAATGTAGCCACTGAAAAATTAATGATAATTTAACCTCCAGCTGTCAGTACATAGAGGAACAGTAATACTTGTTACAAGCAATTAGAAAGGAGCCAATAAGGCGAACATAAAGGTAGTAAAACTTGAGAGCAGGCACAGACGCGAGGTGTTGATGCGGTTGAGGGATGGCGACTTTGCCCTTTGATCTCCACCACCGATGGTTATGGAGGCGCAAAGAAAAATCAGCGCATGATACGCTCAATTAAAAAATGTTCGCACTCACGGATAAATCCCAGCACATTAAAAAATTAATGTCTTTACTCACGTAACAGGTGAAGTCCTTACTGGTCTGAATAAAGTGCGCTGGGTTATCGTTCGAGTCCGGACAACTAGCTTTTCTCCCTTGACCAGGAATGTGTTAACGTCTGAATGCAGCTCACACTCCTGTGTCAAGCCAATGAGAGAAAGAGAAGCGGGCAGGGCAGCATAAAAGGTGGCTGAAACTTAAAAAAGGTTTGTTAAATGAGCGGCTACACCCTTTCCGTTCAGCAGCTAGTTCCAGACTCACTTGTCTGCCGGGACCTGCTCTTAGGTTCTCCAAACCCTCTTTCTCGGGGCCGCGACGAACTATCCTTCACTCCAGTGAGCACAACCTGGCGGAAACTATGCAAACAAATTACGGCTCGCGGAAAATACAAACCAATTAAGGGCTAATTATGTAATTATCGTCACAACACTAAAATTAAACACTACAATGCTTATACTAGCAAATATTAACAAAATAAACATATATGTGGCCTGCACACAAACCAAAATAACAAAATAGTGAGAAGTCTTTCTTCAGTAGTTTCATATATTAAATAATTAAAACATTTGCACTTATAGGATAGTACTCCGAGGAGGCTGATGAGACCCTGAGTGAGTGTCTGCTCAGATAAGAGGATATTAAATCAATGAGTGGAGAATGTTCCACTGGGGACGCTTTCCCCTACCAATTTAAATGGCTAAAGGCTTTTGGTTGCATAATTTAACTGCTGTCTATTATAATAAATGAATGTTTTCTTAAAGTGTTTCAGACATGGCAAGAAAGTAGCCTATTGGTCATATAAGGATGATAAATACAGCCCTTACAACAGAACGATTTGGAATGCAAGTATAGGGGAACTGACTGAGGTAATCTTGTTTACAATTGGCTTATTTCCATATTTGTCATTATTAAATTAATTATTATTTTATTGGTTGAATAATATACTCCGTTATATGTATTCATACATGGGACGCTCGTGACATAGTAATGTGCTTGCTTAAGAAACGGAAGTCTTGGTAATTGAATCCCAGATTTTCTGGTCCTTCTTCTGCATTACTAGTTCCAAACTTTGCCACCAGAGTGCACAGTAGACTCGGAGATAGTGTAACATCTTAAGCAAAGTAATACTCTGAAGAAGGACTGCCATCACCAGCAAGGTTATACCCTGGGTATGGATGAGAACTACAACCCCCCCCCCCCCCCCCCCC
>KZ808649.1:135970-150738 GCA_000696205.2 Oncopeltus fasciatus | reverse complement strand
AGCCATGGGTGTTTAGAATAATATTTCTTCTACAAATATTAATATATTTTTTTTTTACAAATATTTATGTAAAATAACATATGACAGCAAAGCAATATGAGTCTGATGCGAAGGAAATTAATGATGCTAAAAATTGAGTTGGGTAAAATTAGTAGAATATTTAATAACTTGGTGTTTGGCCGTCACTATTTTTAAGTATCTCCTCTACTGAAAGATCCTAGATGCCCCCCCTCCTCCAAAACTCATTTAGTCTCATTAAGAGGAAATCATATTTAATTGCCAGTAAGGAGCAAATGACTAGGCTGTAAATTTGAAAAAAACAACAACATATAAATACATAGTAACCCCCGTATGCAATAATGTAATAATAAAATTACAGGAATAAGTTACTGAGGGTTTAATAAAGGTAACATTTATTAATAAAGAAATTTTTAAAAATCTAAAAATAATTTTGAACATTCTCTGTATGGTTTTAACTTAAACCTTAAGTACTTTTTTTTTAATATGAATTAAAGAATACAATCTTTAATTAATTTGTAGTTGACTTTAATTGATGGAATTATCAACATCTTAATACATGAAATTAGTCACATAATAGTCAGGATTGAATTGGAAATAAAAAAATTTAACAAACTGGTAAAATAATGATTAGTTTTGGCTCACAAATTCAGCCATTAGGTAATGATCAAAGAAAATGAATTAAATTAGCAACCTATTAATTTCTGGTATGTGATGAGAAACATTTTAAGAGGTTACTTTTATTTGGATGAGAGATGACCTAGTCTCCTCAAGTTCTGTGCCATTAGAATAGCCCTGAAGACGATATATAGTGTAAATCAAAAGAATGAGCCAAACCAATGAATTTATGAATGGGTGTGTTTATTTCACCTCTCCTTATCAAATCTTGAGTCTAATAAGCAATTAATAAAATTTACTGAGCGTCACAAATGATTTATAATTGAAGAAAAAAAAAATATATTCGGCAGATTATTCACCTAACAAACAAAAGAATATGAAAATTTAAGAAAAAATTAATTGAAAATATATTATCCATTCTTTTCATTTTGACCAATCACTATTTTCACAGAGAACTCTACTAATACACAACTAATGATGGATTGAGAAATATACTTGAATGATCTTAGAACATAAAATGATATATTAATTTAATCAAATTTATTCATACATTTTTCAAGACGTTATAATTTTGTTGTTTTACAGGCAAAGAAATATTTTATATCTTAAGTTAAAATCATCAGCTAGAGCTGGAAAATATAAATTTAGAGGATAATAGTATAAAAATAAATAAATTATAAAANCCGGAATGTAATTTTGGATTGAAGTTTTCTTTTATTAATGAAAAATCGGTATTGAACTTATGTAATTATGACTGCTATAAAGAAAGTGTTGCATTGTGCCTTATATTGAAATTATTATCGCAATAAAAGTTTCAAAAAATATTTCAGTGAAATTTTTGCAAAATACTCAATATATATATATTGCGCTATCACTACTGTTTGATTTTGTATATTAGAACTCCTATCTATCCCAATAAACAGGAGATAAAGAAATAGAACACACAAAATATATTAATTTTTGGAGGAAGGATAGAATGTTAATTCTAACTCTCTCTGACGAAGAGCGACTTGTTTTCCTAAAAATTTAGATATGTTTTAAGGTTATTTAAAAAATAACTATTGCCTCTTCTGTTTTTGTGTATTCCATACTCTTATTTGTTCTAAGTTTTATTTGGTTTTATAATAATCACGATTGCGAGTGTATCGTGTTCTTTTAGTTCTAAATAAATAAATACGTAGGTGTATGTATATATATATATTTATTTATTTATGTGTGTGTGTATGTGAGTATTTAAGGAATTTAAATTAAAATATGTTGTAATTAATAATGAAACTTCATTAAATGAGAATATAAATGAACCAGAAAGAACTTTTATAAAAAAAAGTTTATTCTGAAGGACTCATATGAAAACTAAAGTCATATATTATAAGGCTTTAACCCTCCATTTTCAGAGTAGAATTATATGATTGCATATATTATATTTAATGTAGTTTCTTGACACATTAGTCTTATTTTGATCAAACAACAAAATACATTTCTTGTTTCTCACTTTCTAAAATATAGAAAATAAAAATACTTCAGCCAGAAATTATATTTGTAGAGAGTTAAAAGTGAACTTGTTCTCTGTGAACATAGCAGGTCATGAAGGAACAACAAGTTGCATTGATACATTTTAGCATTTGATATTTATAAAAACTTATTCTTTTTAACTGTAGTGCAAATGTATCAAGAGCTTAATAATTTCAGAGAAGTCATAAAAGAAATATGGGTACTATTAGTATCATAGACTCGGATTGCAACTGAAGCAATTTTTAAGCATCATGAAATTAATAATAACTAAAATTAAAGAACATTACAAGTTAAAATACAAGGCAAATTATCATAAGCATGCTATAATGAAGAAATAATTGTTAAATAGCATATTTAAAAAGGAATGTTTAAAATATAGGGTTTTTAGAATTCTGCTAATATAATATTTCTTCTACAAATATTAATATATTTTTTTTTTACAAATATTTATGTAAAATAACATATGACAGCAAAGCAATATGAGTCTGATGCGAAGGAAATTAATGATGCTAAAAATTGAGTTGGGTAAAATTAGTAGAATATTTAATAACTTGGTGTTTGGCCGTCACTATTTTTAAGTATCTCCTCTACTGAAAGATCCTAGATGCCCCCCCTCCTCCAAAACTCATTTAGTCTCATTAAGAGGAAATCATATTTAATTGCCAGTAAGGAGCAAATGACTAGGCTGTAAATTTGAAAAAAACAACAACATATAAATACATAGTAACCCCCGTATGCAATAATGTAATAATAAAATTACAGGAATAAGTTACTGAGGGTTTAATAAAGGTAACATTTATTAATAAAGAAATTTTTAAAAATCTAAAAATAATTTTGAACATTCTCTGTATGGTTTTAACTTAAACCTTAAGTACTTTTTTTTTAATATGAATTAAAGAATACAATCTTTAATTAATTTGTAGTTGACTTTAATTGATGGAATTATCAACATCTTAATACATGAAATTAGTCACATAATAGTCAGGATTNATATATATATATATATATATAAACAAATTAAAATCAGCATCTGTTTAACTTATTTTGGTTAATTCTGGAGGAATATAGTAGCTGTCGATCAAACAATGAGGCTTATTATTACATTTAAAAATCTTTTTATAATAGTTTCTTAGATCTTAGCTTCTAGCTTGCAAAAAAAAGTCATTAATGCACTAACACACACACTGTGAGTTTGTGACTAAGTTTCGCAGAACATAAATTTTAATTTTTCCTAATGAAAATTGGCATGGTTCATTAAATAAAAATAGGGGAAAAAATACATTGCAGGAAATTTACTGTAAGTTACAATAAAACATATTTTTTTACATGGGCTTATTATTCAGCTTAGCTCAATGAAACAACAAATTTTGTTACTAGTAAAAGAAATATTTTAGGAGCTACATAGTAGAATTTATCAGTTATAAGAGGGGGTTTGTCTGAACCATAAATATGAATTGAATAGATTAGAAGTCAGGATTAGTTGTAAAAACAGCTTAGGCTTTTTTGGTCATTGGGTCTATTTTTGTTTATCGATAAATGAAATATGTTAGGAGCAATCTCCTAAAGCAATATAGAATTAGCAATACTGCTTTAGGAGTGGGAGTTGTAACTCAAAACAGTCTATGGGAGTGCAACACAAAACTATATGTGCAACATATAGTTTGATTAAAAATGGCATGTGGCATAGCAATGGAAACATTTAAATTACAAGGGATTTTTAACTTCACATAATAAATATAAATATATTAATGATATTTTGATAGTTATTTACTGAGATCAAACTTGAGAGAGATTATCTTAAACCCTTACCTAACAAGAACTATGGTTTAAAAAGTCTTCATTGTCCTCAGAAAGACATATTTAAAATACTAAAGTAGAAATGGGTAAATGTTGGCACACAACCTAAAGCATAAAAGAGAGAAAGAATAAAAGGCTTAGTTAAGCAAGTCTGCTTCACAGGGCTTAACATAAATACATGGAGCTAAAACTTGACACAATCAGATCAATGACATATCAGGCAACCGAAAACACATAATGATTAAAATTGCATAGATATAAGCTATATAGCACAATGATAAAAGATTTTGGCCTCAAAATTTACAAGAGTACAAAATTCCCTCAAGCATTTAAGTGTTGTCAACCAAGGTCCAGGGACCAAACAGGGTACCACTTAAATACCATGAACTCAACAGCATTAGCAACATTAATAACCCTTAAATTACAAATTAATAAAAATATATATTATTGATTTTTGAATCATATAGTGACTCTACGTGTATAGGTAGAGGAATCTCCAAATACTCAAATAGGGAAGACTGTATAAAATAAGTCCATCAGGAATAAGAAAGTTATTAAAATTAAATACATATTTGTTTTGTAAATATCACAGTAACAAACATTATAAATAAAAACCATTAGCCTGTTAAACCAACAGTAATATATTTTTAAGCTTGAGGGCAGAAAACGTTTAACTTGAATCATTTCTGGTTATCATTGGAAAACAAAGGTTTGAAAATTTTATTTTTTCTCTTAGTAAAATTTACTAACAATATCATTTATTTAAATAATACTTCCTACTACACGGAATTCACCAGAATAAATTAAAATAAAATAAAGTAACAATATTAAACAAAAAAAAAAAATAGAAGATTCTTTCTTTCAAATCTATATGTTTCATCAAAATCAAATATAAATAAGGGGCGCCAGGCTAGCTCAGGGGATCCGTACGAGTCTCACAATCCTGACGCCGCGGGTTCAAATCCCACCCAGGTCAATCTTTTATTTATAATATAGAAGCTTGTCCTGAGCCATGGGTGTTTAGAATGGGGTGGCAACCTNAAAAAAAAAAAAAAAAAAAAAAAAAAAAAAAAAAAAAAAAAAAAAAAAAAAAAAAAAAAAAAAAATCCACAGTATACAGTTTTGCAGTTCAAGGGCCTTATTCCTTTATACTTGATTCAATAAAGCAGTTAGACTTGGATATTGCACAATAATATTGCAAAACATGATTTTAAGGGAAAATCATTTTAAAAAATAAAATAAAATAAATTCAGTCCTCTTCATTTATATAGAGAAATATATGTGTACATTACTTATCTATGTAATACAAATTAAATTTGTATTTATTTATTTAACATCCAATGTGTCATTTCACTTTCCTAATAGAATGTGAAATATAAGCTGTAAATTTCTAACACCAAGTAACAATAACAAAAAAGTATTCTTAATGTAGTTTGACTATCTGTATTATATTATAAGTTCGTATGATTCAACACGAATTGCAGTAACATTTATTACAAATTGCAGCTTGGTGTAAAGTTCTATGAGATATTTTATATCAGAAAGTTAAAAAAATGTAAAATGAATATGATGGACTAGGAGGAATACAGATATAGGAATGGTTGACAATAAACATCATTTTATAAATGAAAACATTTAAAATTTTCACGTAACTATATTATAATAGTTTAAATACAAAATATCTCTTACAAAATGTTAAATGTATATCCTTAATAAACATCTAAAAGGTATAAACAGAGTGGTAACATAGTACACTTTATTGCAAGGCAAAATATTTATATTGTTGGCAAAAGTACCACACTAAAACCAAGTTTATATTACAAATGTATTGTATTTACAAATATTCACATATTTTTATTTTTTTTATTTGTTTAATTTATTTTTTAAGAAATATCAATACATTAAAATCTAGCAGCACTGAACCATAAGAATTAATCAGATTCAGCATTAACATGTGTACGTAAGTCTTAAGCATTGTTGCCATTTATAAGTACTCCATGGATAATGTCTAGGTTCTCAAACGGCAAGACATTCTAAAAAAAAAAAAAATAAAAAAAAAATTTTTTTCTTCAAAAATACATTTCAGATAAAGTATTCAGGCATCATTTTAACCTTAAAATAATTCATATCAGTTTAAATTTGTTGTGNAAAAAATAGAAATTTTATTGTTAAATATTGACAAAACAGCAAAGGAATTGAAAATACAATTTAAAGGAATCTTATATTCAATTATATTTTCAAAATGAACATAGTTCAACATGAACAATTTCAACTACTGAAATTCGTTTAAAAAGATATTGTTAAGTATTAAAGTTTGTTCGCTACACCTAACAACCCCCTGCTCTTGGATTCCCTTTCCAGAATAATAAATGAAAAATTCATTATGAAATATTTGAGATATATCCATTGTGCATGGTTATTTTTTATAGTGTATAACTGAAATCTTATTCTAATAGTCCAATATTAATCATAATCAGAAATATTGACTATAAGATTCTCATTTGTAACGGCATAGAAAATATTTCACTTTAAAGCAAATTGTTTCAGACAATTAAAATTGCCAAGAAAATAGTTCTTAGTTACTATAATTTAGTTAGTTATACCATGACTAATATCTATGCACTTAGTAAAACTATGAAATACTCTGCAGCTTAATGAAGCTTTTTTTATATTTATTTAAGTGGTTCCTCACTATCAGCATGTAATTATCATTAAAAAAATTTTTTTTATATATTTAGAGGGCTAAAGAGTTCTGAAATGATAAGTGTTACAAGAATCCACTACCATAAAATGCAAATTAAATAATTTTGAAAGAACTCAACAAAATGATAATGAGATTGATGCTTAAGCCTACTATAGTTTTTATGCTTAAGTCAATAAAAAAAATGTACAAGAAGTGCAGTATGTTAGAAGTGAAGCCTCATAGATTTCTATCCTGTTAATTGACAATTGTGAAATTCTGCCCCATAGTGGAGAGAGGGAAGATGAACAGTCAAAAACTCTGTATAAGCAAATAATTATTATAGTATGAGCATAAGACCTCATGTACTACAAAGCATGAATGCACTTTTTTTTTACCCAAACATATATAAACTATTTATTTAGCAATACATTAACTATTATTACCGAGAACCCCCAGAAAGAAGGGAGTAACAACCATGCCGTTGATTGCCCTAATATCTGATCCTAATTCTCTTAAAATGAAACAAAAGTGAGGAATGTTAATTTTACTATGCCTGCCCATTATATTTATTTACTTAAAAAAACACCTCTTTCTGATTTAATCACCAAAACCTGGGTTCTAAGTAACCACAGAAACTAGACAAACTCAGTTCCTGCTTTCAGGCTATGAACATAATATCTGATTTAGTCTTTATTTCATTTTATTTTTTTTAGAAAAGTACATAATATCATCAAAATGAGAGTTTTCCCACATTCTTTTTCTTCAACTGATAGAATAAAGAAACATCAAATTGAAAAAGTGTGGGACATAAAAGAATCTCCAAATTTTATATTCTTTCATAAATAATGCATCTTTCTTGTTAGGGGTTGGGTCATGAAAGGATTTAAGAAAAAAATAATTGTATGAAGAAAGTTAACAAAAACTAATTCTTAGCAAAGTTTCGGCTAGCAATACATATATTACTTAAATACGAATTCAGACAATTCTTCTCTTAACAACTCCCAATTTACACAAACCATTCATCACAGGTCTCACTGAAAATATAAAAACTTTTCAAATCCTAAGCCCTTCATTTCTGGCTAGGCCTCCACACCACAAACAAACTTAACTGCCTTTACTCCCAGTTGAGACCAAATATCTCTTTTCCACTAATTAACATTATCTACCATATTCCCTGTTCCGATGACCATATTCCTTGACAATGACCAGGCTACTTACACAGTGCAAACTAAAAGCCACTTCAAATAATTTATTGACTAATTAATAAAAATAGTGACAATATAAAAAATTCTGACAAAAATTTTTCTACCCCTGCCCCCGCCGCCACCCTTTCCAACCATATCCTTCCTTTTGACTAAGTTACCATCTCTGCTATAAACCCTTCCTTAAAAAAATGACTACTTGCTGAATAGCATTGACCTACATATACCAGATCCTACTTGTTCATTATATTGGCATTACAGAATAAATTATTATTACTTTTTTCTTTTCTTCTTGTCTTTTTACAAGTATTTTTTTCTTTAATCCTTTCTGACAGAACTTCAACAACTGATGTACTACTACACCTAATAGTCAATTGTCTCCTTCCTGTCATTAAATATAAAGCTAGCAGTAATACGTTGATTATAATTCAGGTAGCATTGCATAAGCTATACAGCTTAAAAATCTTTATACAATATAATACATTTTGAAAATGTGCTGGGTTCAGTGCTTTTTTGTTGTCATAATTAGATAGGACTTTCCATTATAACAATCTTGTACACGAGTCAATTTTCTTCTTAAGTTTTTCTTTAAAATAAACAAAAAATGGACACAAGTATATTAATAATTCCTACTTTCAGTTTTCCCTAATAACTTTTAAGTTTGATATACTTATTATAGTTTTATTTTGACATCATGGATCATTTTCTGACTGTGAATAATAATGTTCATCTGATGTAACATCAACTTTCATTCAAAATTATGTTCATTATGTTTTAATATAATTAAATATTAATAAAATAGTTGTTTTAATTTCTTTAAAAAGTTATCCACTAGCACAACCCTTCTTTTTGAGTGGCATATTTAAACTGGTGATCCCTTGGCTTCCAGGATTGGAGGGTAAGAAAATAAAAAGAACCCAGTCTGAATAAGACTTCTGATTATGTGTTTGTGGCTTGAATGATATACCCTAGGGTCAATCCCAAGAATTAATTTTTAAATTTGGGTTTAAAAAGTATATGTTTTTCTTAGAAAACTGAGGTCACATGTATCTCCACCTAATTGAAAATTTAAAAAAAAAAAAATTTATTTTGCTTATGTAGGCTCCCACATTTTCCAGGAATATTCAGAAATACTTCTTCTGGACTTGACCCTGTAGTAAAGTTACTTTTTGCTGAGCTTTCGCACATCTCAAGAAGTTCACTCTGTGAGCCCTAAAGAAGCCATCACACGAAGTGCTCAAGCTCAGTAAAAAGTAACTTTACTACATGGCCAAGCCTGGAAGAAGTATTTATGAATAATACTTCATTTTTTGAGTTAAAATTGAATTATTATTCATTAATTGCCAAAAATTGAATTTGTTAGTTTAAAATTTTCACATCTTAGTTATGACTACTGTAGCTACTGCAATGAACGTAAAATAAAGTGATTTTGAATACTAATGTAATGCTGAAGTTTGATGCTAATACTCAAATTATTGCATCAAACTTAAAATAAAAAATTTGATTTACTGAAGAAAATTGAACAAATAAGTCTTAAAGTTAGTATGAAGTAAATTCTTTAAGGATAAACAAGTCATGAAGAGTTATAAATAATATTTTTATGGAAGGTAAGCCAACCCTGATAATTAATGGGCATGAAAAGAGTGTCTAAAAAAAAAAAAGAAAAAAAAAAGAAGACCATTTTTCAATCAAATATTTGTATTATTATATCTTTGATATAAAATACAATTAAAACTCAAAGTATATTCCATTGTTATCTCTCACCATTAGCAATCTGCTAGCCAATTGCTCAATCCCACTCTGATAACATTTCTTGGGATGGCTGCCAAAGGACTCTTGGACCACCATTTCAACTTCTGCAAAATTATAATTTTTTTTTTTCCTTGAAGAATATGAACCATAATCTGATAGTGTGAGTTCTGGACTAAAAGGTGGATGAGGTAGGAGTTCGAACCCAAGAAGTTTTTTTTATACTTTTCATTGGTTCGAGGAGAAGCGTGAGGATAGCACAAGTAGCATTGTCACTAACGAGACAACAGGGTAATCCAAAATTCGAAAAAAAGTTTTCTAAACAGGAAAAGATATTTTCACTGTTAATTTTTTTAACAGAGTAAACTTCAAACCATTAACTGTATGCATCAATAATTAGTAAGTATATTTGACCTAAATGTGGACTCATGTAGTCTATATTAAACTATTCTATTGGTTATAATGCATAATGTTAACTTGTTCTGTACATTTAAAGATAGTTGACAAAAATCAGCATTTTCAATGTGTTGTGTCCTTTGATATTGAATATCAAAATCAAATTCTTGTAAAAATACTGCATAGTGTTGCATACGAGTAACTGACATCATTGAAAGACCCTTCTAAGGATAAAAAATATATATAAGTGGTTTATGGTCACTCAGAGAGTAAATCACCCATACAGAGAATAACATAACTTTTTAACACCATATACATTCACTAAAGCTTCCCTGTCAATTTGATTGTAATATTGTTCGGCTGGTGTTAATGTATAACTTAGGAACGGTTTCTCAGATCCATCACTTATTGCGTGAGATAGTATTGCTCTGATACTATATAAACCAGCATCAGTCGCTAGATAGAGCTTCTTTTTTTTATATTGTAGTGGGTTAGAACCTACTTTGATGCAATAGCTTCCTTTACAGTTTCCTGACAAAAGCATCTGTACGTCTCTCTGAAAATATAAAATCTTGATTTATCTTCAGAAGTTTATACAAAAGAAAAGCTACTGTATTACAATGACTAATGAATTTGTTCTAGAAATTCATCATACCTAAAAATGACTTGAATTTGGCTTGGTTTTTAGGCTCAGCGACATTTAAAACTGCCTAGTCTTTATCTTCAGACTTTTCCCCTTTACCCAATCCAAGGAAGTTTTTAACTAAAGACATTTTTCCTCATTAATTCAAATTCTGTTATCCTTTGACATCATAAAATGTCTTCCAAAATTTGAATGTGTTCCTTTATAGACTTGGAAAAAATCCCAATATCATTACCTCGTTTACTCTTTTTAGAATGTTTTTAATAGATCAATGCCAAATGGCCAGATCACTTACAATGCCAAAAGTGAGGCAATTGTAAATCCTTGTGTGTATTTAATGGTCGTCTGGATATATTTCGATAGTGTATAGGGTTGCTTGGCATCGGTTTCAGGTATAGGGTGTTTGTCCATAATTAGCTCTTCATTGATAGCGACCTAATAATCACTACATAACCTTGTATTGCCATCACCCTTACAGACAGAAACTATGGGTGTAGCATAATACTCTGATTTATCGACCTTAGTAATAATACCTTCTTGTTCTGACTTCTCAAGTTCCCTAGTTACTTTCAATGAAAGAGAGCAAGCAACTAGTCTTCTTAAAACCCGGCATCGATTAATTCTAGCTAATACATATTATATTTCCAATGTTAGGCAACAATACAGATGAATATACCTTCATAATTCTCTTAACTTGTGTTTCTGCAACTTCCTGTGAGAAATCAGCAGATATGATGTTCATTGGATCAAAGCTACAATGAAGCAATTTGTTCCAAGCTAATATAAATCCATTTATAATAAAATTATATTTATAATAAAATCCATTTGATTCCTAGTGTTTCCAAAATTTTTGTCCATAAAAAACAATTTACTCTTTCTGTGGTTACTGCCAATTGTAATATTTACTTCTACTCCTTTTACTAGAATTGGTTGTCTATCATATGTTCTTAACTGTAAATTGGCAGGCTTTAAGGTCTCAGTTGGTGCTATGGCTTTGAATTTCTTGTAGTTCATCAGAAAAATACTTGCTCCTGTTTTGATTTGAAATAGTTGAAGTGGATTTCTAATCATAAGATTGACAATTCCATTTGCCTTGTGCCCTCTTAAATCTGCCCCATTATGTCCTATAGCAGCATATAGTTTCCAGATATTTAAGCATAAAAAAATTTAGTTCTTCCCAATTCTCATTGCCAACTAAAGAAAAGACTACACTATTTTATTTGAATAATGAATTAATTGTGGTACGTAATCCCCCACACTAAATTATCCACAAGAAATGGATAGGGAGTCAAAAAAAAAAAAAAATCTTTCTACCACAACCGGGAATCGAACATAGGTCTCCTACTTTCTGGATAGGCATGCTGACCAGCCAAATGAGAGTCTAAATAGCTGATGATATTAGCTACATTGAGTATAGACGACACCTAGTCTTACTTGGGAGTTTGACTCGAAGAGAAGTGCGGGAGTTGGAGGATTATCGAAGCTACTTCGGTGGTGTAGAGGTCAGCATGTCTACCTGGAATGTAGGAGACCCGGGTTCGATTTCCGGCTATGGTAGTATGATTTTTTATTTTCTGGCTCCTTGCGCATTTCTTGTAGACTATTTAATAGTTTTCATGAAAATAAGTGAAACAATGAATATTTATTTCTTTTAAAAAACATGAGAACAAATTATTCAATTGAAAAAATTTTTTTATAAACTTATTATACTTATTATAAAATTATTTATTACATTCTGTTAAATTAAAACATTTTGTAATTTGATCACCACAATGAATAAAAAAAAAATGACATTCAATGTCAATCACATGAGGAGAGAAGGTGACCAATGACACCACTCTCAAATTATTTACAGACTATGTCCCCAGGAGGTCACGGGGCCATCTTCGTTTGAGTCGACGGGGAGGGTTGTAGGGGTTGGAGTTGGAAGACATGGTCTGTGCTAGTGGATTAGGATGGTATGGCAGTTTACTGTGGAAAAGGGTGAAGCGGGAAGAAATGAAGTCTTGAACAAAAGGGATATTAAGATCGTGGTGAAGGGATGAATTGGATACGTAATAGGGAGCATTTGCAATTATTCTCAGGGTTTTGGATTGAAAGGACTGGATTCTTTGGATGTTGGAAGGCTTGGCGGCACCCCAGATTTCTACTCCGTAAGTCCAGATTGGTCGTAATAAGGTTTTGTAGAGCGTCAGTTTGTTTTCTATCGTAAGATTGGAGTTCTTATTCATGAGTCTGTATAGAAGTCCATATCGCCGATTGAGTTCTTGTCTTTTAATTTTAGTATGTTCTCCCCATGTAAGTCGTGAGTCAAGATGGAACCCAAGGTAACGAACGGAATTTGAATGTGGTAAAGGAATATTGTTAAATTTCACAATTTCAGGGAAGTCTTTCTTCCGCAGTTGGAAATTAACTTGAACGCATTTTTCTTCATTGATTTTTATTCTCCATTTGCCACACCATTGTTTGATTTTTTCGAGGTGATCTTGTAGGTTTTTAGAAGCAGTTTTAGGATCGGGATGGGAGGATAGGATAGCTTTGTCGTCCGCAAATAGAGCTAAGAGGGTACTTGGATGGGTAGGGATGTCAGCAGTGTACAGGATAAATAGGATAGGTCCAAGCACACTACCTTGAGGAACTCCCGCTTCCACTTGGTAGAAATCGGAGTAATCTAATCCTTGCCGAACCCTAAAGAAACGGTTGGATAAGTAAGACTTAAGGATAAGGTAAGTGTTACTAGGAAGTATGGATTTCAGTTTAAACAGAAGACCACTGTGCCAGACTCTATCAAATGCTTGGGAAACATCCAAAAAAGCTCCTGGGCAGTACTCTTTGCGCTCAAGGGGAGAGGAAATGTAGTCTACGATGCGAAACATTTGCTGGGCAGTAGAATGCTTACTTTTGAAGCCGAACTGATGATTTGGGAGAATATTGAAGGGTTCAATGGAAAGCATCATTCGTTTTAGGAGTATTTTTTCGAAAACCTTTTGAAAGTGTAGGAAGGAGACTTATAGGATGATAGGATGAGGGGTTATGTGGTGATTTTCCAGGTTTGGGAAATAGTATTATATCAGAATATTTCCAGAGAATTAAATTTCTTATTTTGTAAGAATAAATCGTTATTAAAAAAAAAAAAAAAAATGAAATTATCAAAAGGTATTGAGGTATTGAAGGACTTTAGTTACATTTTTTATGAAAGTGGCCTAAATGAAGCATTGGAGATAAATCGCATGCTAACTTGGTCAAAAGCGAAGGTATGGTTTCTGAATTCTGTATATTGTAGTCAATAAAGCAAATATATTTATCATGAATAATAATAATAATTGAAGATATAAAAAAAATAACATACTTTATAATCCATCATGCCTTAGGTGATCTTCAGTAGCTGAATCAGCAATCAAGGTAGGATCTGTTAGCATCTGAAGACCATCAATATCGATGGGAACAAGACCTTCTCTAAGACATTCCTCAGAGGAGAAAAGATCTGCCATATAATCTTTACTGAAATCTTCGCCATTTGAAAAATCTAACAAAAACAAACTATGTTATGATTCATTTTGAATAGCAGGATTATTCATAAATATAATATAAATAAAAACTAGGTTACCACTTTTTTTTTATTTAAAAAAATTTTTCCCCTGAGAATTAAAACCATGAGATTATAGGACAAACATAAAAAGTATTTCACCTTCAAGTTCCTTTGTAAAACTAAAAACCAATTTAGGTTTCCTTCGACCTGAGGACGTAATCAGGGATTTTGCTTTAGTGATTCTGACTGCTACTTAACTTGATAAAAAAAACTTGTGTGAAGTATTTTTTTTTATGAAGGTGGGTTGAAATACATGAAAATGACTTCATTCACCAGAAACTTTATTCAGGCTTTCTGAAAAAGTTTAAGCTTAAAATAATGTGAGTAGAGATAATTTATATTATATGTAATGTATAGAGTACCAGGTATGCAAGTTTAAAATGTCGTTTTAATTCCAATAGAATGCGCTCTTAGCCTATTGAAGGATTTGCTTATTTCTAAACGCTATTTTGTTTGTTAGTCATTTGTTTACAAAAGTCAGTTGTTTTTAAGTCGTTTACGTGGACGTATCATACCTTTCTTTGGTGTTAAAAATGTCTAATTTTAAGCCAAATAAAGAGC
>KZ808649.1:103251-116922 GCA_000696205.2 Oncopeltus fasciatus | reverse complement strand
TTTTTAGATAATTTAAAATGGAAAGCTGTCAAACTTTCCCATTTTAAGAAAGATGTCGAAACGAACAGCTACCCATTTTAAATGCTCAATACTTGTAAACTAATGTTACTGTTAATGGACAATTGCTCAAGCTGCTGTTTGTCAAAAAAGAAAATGTTGATGCTTATTTTAGTAATTGTATTAATAGTTATGAGATTTAGGTTCTGTTTATGCCAATGATGCATCTAAATTTCATATAAGCTTCTTCATCAACTTTAAACTAATTAAATTGAGGGTTAAAAGTTTAAATTGGCTTTAATAACCCTATCGACCTTTGGGTTATTTTTACTATTACATTCAGCTTTATATTTTTGTTTTATTAGTTTTCATTTATCTTCAAAAGAGTTCTCCTGTAAACAGATGGTTTGTGTTGGTGAGGGTGTGAGTCCTTAAATAGTGAAGTTATTAAAATTGTAAATTGAAAAATACACTACAGATTTATAAAAAATTTCAAACACAAGCCTGTCTGTTCGTATTTTGTGTCTAATGAAATATGAGCATGATCAGAACAGAATTTTACTCATAAGTTTACCCCTTTATCATAGGTTGTTAGTGTCTTCAATTTTTACTTTACAATTTATTTATTTTTCCATCTAATCATTGGAGGAGTTGGTAACAAAAGGTTACCTGGTTAGTAACATAAATTAATGTAAGTTAACAGTTATTATCTGGTTGGTAATAGAAATTAGGAGGAAAACCGAATTGACAAATCTTTAATATCCTCGTGATTTTTCTGTTTTTAATGTAATGGAGGCAAAGTACGATTTTTTAATTATTGTTGCGATCTTTTCTATTAACGTTTATTTAAGGAGACATTTACGAAATTAATTCGAAGGATAACAGGCCATAGTTCTCTGCTACATAGTTCTCCCTTTTTTGTTTCCTGTATTAAATTGAACATTTATTCTTATTTATTGAACAAGAATTATTTTGCTTGAGAATTCTGATTGGTTTGTGGAACGTGCGTGTTGAACGGATTATAATTTTCCAATGAATTGATCACGTTAAATAACTTTTGATTATCTATAAAGTTATTTAGAAACTACTATTTATTTGTCGTCTATTAATTTTGAACAATAATTATTTATTCTTAAACATCAAAATTTTTCTTGCTCCCTTTTTTATTAAAATTGCAAATAATTTATATACTCATTATATTCATTTATGCTATGCCAATATTATTGTGAGTTAATTCAGAAGTCACAATCAATATTGGGAAATTCATTATTGCATAAACTACTACAACCAGACCCGGCATTTAGTGTATGAGGATTTTTACCCTTGGTTCAGCCTCCGCACGCAACATTATCCAAATATAAATTTGACTTAAAATAAATATCAGAGTACATAAAGTGAGAGGGGAGAAAAATTTTATTTGGTGAAGTTTTATTTATTTTTTTTATCTTTATAATTACAGTAATAATTAGAAAATTTATTTTTAGAGATTGAATTCATTAATTAAATTCAGTGCCAGAAAGTGTTACGTGCAATCATGAAATATCTGCATCTAAGAAAAAGAAATCTAATTTTACATTTTTGTTTAAAATTAATTTTAACCACTGGTAATATTTCTGTTTTCAACAATCTAAAGGTTAAATAATTTTTTCTTCTGAAAAAATTTCTCCCAAAATTGTAAAAATTATATTTACGGAATTCCTTTTTCTTCCAAATCAAATAAAGATCAGATTGATGGTGGTCCTGATTCGGATCAGGGGTACTTCCAGTGAGAAAGAAAATTACATTGAGTAATTTTTCAGGTGGGATTTTCTACCTCAAAGCCAAACCCTACTTCCGGTGCCAGGTCCTTACCTCTCTTTTCCTTAAAAGTTCATCTTTATAACATTCATCTGAACCCTTAATACAATAAATATGCTTCCCTCAACACATCTTTAACTACTACAGCTGCCTTGATACTTGACATTAATTCTTAGTCACTTGACAACCATATTTACAATCCCAGTCATTCACAGGGTGGGGGTCAGTCAGTACTTATTTGACTACTGAAGTATAGATTCCATTTAGTTACTGATAGCATGAGGTATCTAAGAGGTCTAATAAATTCAAAAGGAGAGTTTTTGTTTTTTTTACCGTAGATATTATTATTAGATGATTTTAGTTGGGGTTCAGTCAAGGTAGGTCCAAAAAAATACTAATTTAAAAAAAGCTATGTTTTTTTTATGGGATTATCTGCCAAGATAATCCTATAAAAAATACAATTTTTTTTTATCTAATGGTCTAATAGATTTTTTTTTTTTTTTATGAATCTATTCCAAACTTGAAACTCACGAAGGTCTTATCTATCTTCCTCACTTTGGGAGGCACACAGTTTTTTCTTTTTTTTTTTCTCTTTTTTAAATAATTTTTGCAGAAATCTCCTGTCTGAGCAGTTTAAACAGTTTATTCTGTTGAAGAGTTAATAGGGGAGTTCACATTTGTTCTCCACAAATGTGGTATGAAATGGTTGAACCAATGAGTTGACCTTAATGTTTTTTGTTTTATACAAGGGGCAGCTGATGTGTGTGTTAGTAGCTTGGAAAATTCTTCTTTGGTAGTCAAACCTCTTCTTTGGGAATACACTAAGAAAAGAAACTGAGATTGTGTTTAACTTGCAAACTTTTTTAAAAAAATATAGTATTCAATCAAAATTTTTGCAATATTATACTATCGACAAAGGAGCTTTCATAGAATAAAACATGCTTGACTGGAACACATTTAAAAATATAGCTATGAATGTTGGGAGCTTATTTAATTTACGTACCCAAACGTTTAAAGCCAAACCCAAGTGATCTAATATTTTATTCTCTGTAACTTCATCACATTGAAAAATCAAATTAGTCATTTACTCTTATTTATATCCATGTGAAAATAGCTTCGTTTAGACTGCTGCTGCATCACACAAACTCCTGCTGACAGAGTTCTTATTGAAAATCAGTATGAAAAACATATTGAATTTCTGTTGTATCATAGAGCTGAAATTTATATCTGTAGTATCTCAATAAGGGTGCAATATTTTTCTAAAAGTGCAGGGACACTTAGTAGTTTTTATTTATTATTTTAAATTAGTAAATAGTACAACAAAGATTATAAAAATAGTAAAGTAGAAGTAATGTTAATCATAAAAATATCTAAACCATCAAGGAAGTCAATTCTAATTTCAAATTTCTTGGGAGGATTTGGTATTCAGGGCTATATAGATAATGATGAACTAAACATTTTTATAACACTAATTCAATTTAGGAAGAAAAATTTCATTTAGTTTTATTTTAACCATTAACGAAAGGGTTAAAATTACCCTGAAAGGTTTTTATTTTTTCTTAAATTGTGTCATATCTTAATTACAAATGGGTGGAATAATATTCCTGAAGTAACCGTGCTGGTTAACATAAAAGTGTGCTACTTGCAAAGAGAAATAAGAGGAAATTTTATGCCAGGTGGGATGTTCATGCTGAAATGGCATAAGTAACAGGTTCTGATGACAATCCTATTCAGGCTACTGGAAGAAGAGTGAAGCAATAAGTGGGATTTATTAAATCAACGAGATGCTCCCTTATTATCTATGCCAGTGAACATCTCTGATAACTACCAAATACAACGGTATAAAAAAAAAAAACTGGCCCATTACAGTGGTACTGGTGATTGAGTATTGCATCTGTCTTGCAGACAGACTAACTAGTTGTTTTTTTATTATGATGCTCTTAAGAATAGATGTAATACAAGGATTAATTTTATATATATTATTAATTTTCTAAGAGTGGAAAAAAACATGACAATAACTCCCATTATTTCCCCAATATTTTTTCCTATTCTACTTTGAATGAACAACCTGAACCATTACTTCATAACCATCATATAATATCGATTGGGGATAAAACAGGAGTTAGAAAGCAAAGGGTGACTGCCAGGAATGCAAAACAAGGGCTTATTTTATTATTCATAGCAATATTTACAATAATTATAACATTGGACTGTGATCAGTAAGCTATCATTCATAAAGGTAAATAAATTATATAAGTTAAAAAAAACGTTTTGTGCATACACGCACACATACTTTGCAAATGCATATTTATTAAATATGGTATTAAAAATATATCTAAATAAAGATGAATTTTACCTCTAGCTTTCAAATAGAAGATATTTTGAACAATATTTATTTCATATTTAAATAATGATATTAATTGTGGTATGTAATCCCATGTTATATTTTCTACAAGAAATGCAAATATAGGATATTTATTTAATTTTTAGGTGTGCCAATTATATTCAGTGAACAAATAATGCAATATTATTATTTTTTAAATAACTGTTAATTTTTAATAAACAATAATATTACAACTCCTTAGCACTGAAATGAGGAAAACCTAGAAAATGTGAGACAAAAATATAGTAAGAGCAAACATTTGCTCTGTGCTGCAAGTTTGGCAACACAAACTTAGTTAACTAGGTAAAAGTAAAGAGGTCCCAAAGAGCCAGATAATTTTTTATATAACTAAAGTACTTGGCAATATATTTTCATTTTTTTTTTTAATAGGGTTAGCCAGCCTCCCTTTCAACCACTTAGAGTCATGGAGGGAGAGGCTATCCTACAGGTTGCCACCCCATTCTAAACACCCATGGCACAGGACAAGCTTTTATTTAAAAATAAAAGCTTGCTCTGGGCGGGATTTGAAGCCGCAGTGTCAGGATTGAGAGACACAAACTGATTTCCTGAACTACCCTGCCTCCCCCCCCCCCCCCAAGAAAAATGTTGGTAGGATGAGACTTGAGTTTGTTCCTGCATACCGTGTTAAATGAATAAATTACTGTTATTAATGTAGCAATCATAAATCGCTCAGTATTTAAATTTATAATTCTGAATAAATAAAAAGTGAACTTTAAGTTACATGTTTTCTAAAAATAGAATAAAACAATCAAATATAGCTACAAGAAAATATTAAGAAATATATTCTTGATTTGGGGAGAAAAAGATAGAAAAGTACACATTAAAAGAGTAGAAACACACACACAAAAAAAAAAGAAATGAACACATCGGCTTCTGGGATCCTACAGTGTACAATCATAAGGGTAGAGTAGTAAAGAAAACTAGTTACAGATTTCAAAACAAAATTTGATTAATTAATAAGCTATATTAACTTTTGTCTTTGTATCTCTGGATTACAATTATCATATAAGTTGAAAAATGTAAGGTAAAGGTAATTGAGGAATAATTTTAAGCCTTGGGGTTGTTATAACTTTCCTTAGTGCGATATATTCCTTTGAGATTTTATCTTAAAATATTACTGTAATAAACTGCAAAAGGGTGGAAAGTTAAAATCAAGTTAATAAATAGAAAATTCATTTTAATTTACTAAATAAAATAGACACAGTAGTTAGAAACAAAATGGGTTAGTAACATTAAGAACACATCTACTGAATTTGCTTCTCAAATCAGTTTACATTAATACACTTATTATAAAATTCAAAAACTGAGAAGAGAAATTTTTTGCACAATGAAAATAGCCCAATAATTCAGTTTTACAAGTGAAAGCGAGAAATTTTCACCCAATCTAGAATTCAAATGCAGGAAATAATTTAATTGCTTTCTCATAAGTGCAACCTAAATTGTAAAAAAAAAAAGTGACAAGCAGTTTTAAGTACNCACACACACACACACACACACACACACACACACACACACACACACACACACACACACACACACACACACACACACACACACACACACACACACACACACACACACACACACACACACACACACACACACACACACACACACACACACACACACACACACACACACACACACACACACACACACACACACACACACACACACACACACACACACACACACACACACACACACACACACACACACACACACACACACACACACACACACACACACACACACACACACACACACACACACACACACACACACACACACACACACACACACACACACACACACACACACACACACACACACACACACACACACACACACACACACACACACACACACACACACACACACACACACACACACACACACACACACACACACACACACACATATATGCATTAAAAATATAAGAAACTAGATAAATTAGAAAAAAAAAAAGTATTCAAGTTTTTAAATAAAGCCTTATTATTCAAGTAGGTAATATACCTTATAGATCGCAAGTTGTGGTGACATTTGAGGACTTGGTCGTGAATGAGTAGAATGCAATGAATTTCTGTCCTAGAAAAAATAATGAATTTAAAACAAAAATTCAGTATTACATTATTAATAAAAAATTATTTTAAGACAAGTCTTACTGAATTTTATCTTCAATTGTTTTTTAAATGATTAAAGAAAAGATAATCAAAAGTAGAGAGAAAACCGATATGCAATAAATAATAAGGAGAGAGGCATAACAAACACAGATAACACATCAAAAGTAGCACAGGCAATTGGGAGTGGATTGGATACAGCAAAGTAAAAAAATAAAAATTGCACATTTTAAGAGTTTTTTTTTGTTTTTTGTTTTTTAAATCAAAATGTTGACTAAACCCCAGCTACCTCTCGAATAGGAAAAAGTTAAAGGCTAATAAAGTTCTTTGTGCCTACTGATGGAAAGAGTCATGGTAGTGGAATCATTCAATGATGGCGAGCTCCATTGAATGATCCTGGGATTAGGAAGTTAAGACGACAATAAGGTTTGCTTAGGGCTTTTTCTGTCTCAGATCAGCCTCTTTGGTAGGCTCAGAATTGACAAAGTCTGGAATAGTCTAGAGCCTGACAACCTAGCCTCCCAGGATAGAGGGAACAAGTCAGGTAGCCAAATTTCCTTCTCTAAGGACTTAGGATACTGGAATACCTTATCGCTTTGCAGACTAGAAGCCCTTAAAATGCTAGTTAGTAGTTCATACTAGACTTAGCTGACATACAGGAGATTCACTGGACAGGACAGGTCAATATACTATACTATTACTGTCATGAAGATAAGCATCAATTTGGAATTGATGTAGTGGTCCGACAGAAATTTAGGAAACTTGTCTCAGGAAGGAAGCCAGTCAGCCCTAGGGATATGACTAATTAGGATCTGTCCCAGAACATGTGTTAATTGAAGGGTGGATTCGAAGCAACAACCATGCCTGACATGATTGTAGCAGCTTTCCACAGGTTAATATACAATATTAATCCTTTTGCCAGCAAGGATAATATTTTCTATCATCTATCTTAAGACGTTCCAATCCAGGCTGACGTATCCAAAACCTGTTAATCCATTTCCTCAATGCAGCCGAACTTAGTTCTGAAGACCGTAGCAATTCCTCTAGATGATCCCAAATACTCAGCTGCAGAAGACTTGTAGTCCTTGGGGAGCAAGAAGATGTCCTTGTGACTTGTCTGGAAGGTCAATTGGGGTTATGAAGGTAGGCTTGTTCATGGAATAGAGTCCTTTTCTTTTATGGCTAGATTCCTAACACGCTGTTCTACCTCTGTTCTTTGATCTCCTTAATATGGGGCAAATTGGTTGAAATGGATAATTAGGGGTTTCTCTTTTAATAAGGTACACTATGTCATTAATCCTTGTTATTATTTCATTAGGAACTTTTCTAATACTCTAGAGTTTAGAGGAGTATAACATTACATATTTAAAATAACAATAAAATTTATGAGACAAAATAAAAACAATATATCCACTGTAAATAAACTATTAACTAATAACTACCTAGATTTTCTCAATGTGTTCCTACAGATAATGTCCATTAAACTCAATGTCCTTAGATTCAGTCAAATTATTCTAATGCTTCTTGAGATACTAAAGGGAAGAGTCTTCCTTGCAACACTCCAATCTCTCGGGGCAGTAAGCCAGTAGGGTGGTATTATTACTGTTTTGCGTAAGATTTTTATTTTTATTTTTTTTTGTCTAAACACTTCGATTATTTTTTAAATTAATGGTGGATGCATAAAATTTCCAAATTGAGTTCTCTTAATTTTAGACTAGTCACTGAAAATGTGAGTGGTATTGTGTTGCCCTGATGTATACAACACTAGTTGTTCTGGCTGTTGTTATTGAATACCCTGCTTTAATTGTATAAGTTGATGACAATAGAGAGTCGGTAATAATTAGGCCAGGTGCGAGCAGCTCAAAATAAACCTGTCCTCTTCAATCCCACCAAACACTCACATCACTATCCTTGGCATCAATCCACACTTTGCCACTGTTTGTGAACCTTCTCAGACTTTGACCACTAACATTTTCAAACATTAATGTCAAACATGATCCACTTTTCATCAATCATAATGAGTTTAATTTAGTTTCCACAGACTAAAACTAAATTAAATATGAAGGTATACTACCCTCTAAATGTTCCCTATGATAGGTCGCTAGAGAAAACCCAATATGATTTTGTTCCCGTTTATCCTAACATAATTATCTATGGTGATTTCAATTCTATTTTCCTCCCCCTTTCTCCTGACAAGTTGTATCTTGAAAATTTTTTCAACTCCCTGAAACCTTTTATTGTTCCCTTTGAACCCACTCCATCATACATGAATTGTTAACACCTATATATATATTAATATATATTAATGTATTAATGTATGTAATAATATATTAACACATATATTAATGACTCACAAAATAACCTTTTATCTTTTTCACAGCATTTCTCACACCTTTCTCAGTATGATTTAATCCTCATATCCTACAACATGTAAGCTCCTACCTTTCAACCAAGATCAGTTCCATAAGTTTGACAACCATACCTTTGAGAATATTGAAGCTGACTTCGAATGCCTCAGTGCTCAATTTTTTCCTCTCCTTTGATCGATGAAAAGATAGAGATCCAATCATATCCAATTATATTCTTTCTCAATATATATGCTCCATGGAAAACCTGTTGCCACTCCCCTTCCGTCCTCGTTGAACGATGAAGTGCGGGATCTCAGAAGAAGGCGGGAGGCTACCTGGATCTGGGCTAGACATACTGGTCACCCTCTCTTTGTAAGCTCATATTTCATTGATTTCTCGTCGCTGTTTTCCCACACTCCATCAATTCTCAGCAGCTCTAGTCATCTCCTACCATTGTCTCCTTGTGTCCTCACTTATGTTCCGCCATTTTGACTAGGGTTCTGCTGTTTATGGGAGCCTTATCGGAAAACTAGAAGATAGGCTAAAGCTTCTGTTAAACTGTTTCATCAGGTTTGTCTATGATTCTCTGAGGAACACTCACGTCGAAGAGCTGTACTCTGAATTGGAATGGTTATACCCATCTTTCCATAAGAAATATTTCCTTGGATCTCACCTCTATCAAGTCACATTTTCCCATTCCCCTCCCTACCTCTATAATTATTTAACTTTAAAATCTTCAGTACTTTCCAGTCCCACCCATTCTTGAGAAGCTGATCTTACAAATCTGCAGCTTTTATTCGCTCCTTTCTCATCAGATCCTCTAATCTCTGGAACTCGATCCCACTAAATAATGGTCACTCCTCCTCGCTCGCATCTTTCAAATCCCAGCTATTTCAGTGCCTCCTCTCTGTACAATAGGGTATCAGGAACTGCTAAACTTTCTTTTGTTAATTTTCTTTTTTTCTTAAACTGCACTCATTTTATTTTTGTACCATATTTTATTATATCTTTGTTTTTTTTTGTTTTTTAAATAGTTCTTTCTCCTATTTCCTTACTTGTACNAAAACACACATACACATATATGATATTAATTTCATACAATGAAGCTAGTACATTTACGGCAAATGGAACAAGGTATGGCCACTTAAAAAAGGGTAAGGGGCAAAGCTGTCTTGCAGTAAAAATAGATCTACATAGAAGCTCCCCCATTTTCTCACTGGTCCGGAGGCTCTCTCTCCACCAGGAATCAGTAAAGGGTCAGCTGTGACCTCTTTGCTTTCAAGGGGGCTCGAGTCACAGAATAAAGCTTCTTTTTTCTTTCTTTCTTTAAGCTCGGTATATAAATTTTTTTTGTTATTTCATATAGAATCCAAGCATCAAGATTCTCTTGATATCAGGTTGTATGTAAATTGTTCAAAACTGATTTATTGCCAATTTTTAATTCATGAGCACTGTTGCAAGATGAATTTCAATCAGCCTCAATTTTTTTTTCTTCAAAATTTCATAAACTTTTTCAACAATTGTCAGGCCGGGGCAAGGTTCATCATTTACATAAAAATTTCTAGATAAAATGTGAGCAAACCCATTCAGGAACCAACGTTTGCTTATCACAATAAACACATTACAATTTTTAAAGAGCTTATGCTGCTTTTTGTCTTCTTCAGAAACATAACATGATGAAAATAATTTTCATGAATCTCCATTTTCAGAGTGCAATAAATTTTGCCAGAATAAATTAGTAAAACTACCTTTCTATAAAGAATGTCCTCTGGACTTTAAATTATTTATATGTATGTTTATATATGTTTCTACCGAACAAGATTTATGAGAGAAAAAAGAACTTTAAAGTTTTAGCCCACCTCTGTATTAAAAATTAGTTATTTATTTATGCCTGAGATATATGTCTTACAGAACCTGAAGATGGGGTGAAGACACTGAAACACGTAGTAAATAAAGTAAATTAAATGGGTAAAAACCTCTTAACCAATACAAGTATTAGAAGTTCCTGTAACCTCGAGAAAAAAGAAAAAATATTGCTTATGTCATTAATTAATGGTCCTTACAAATAAAATATCAGTGTTTGTAAATATTGTCTGGTAATTACATAACCTCTCCTGAAGTAGCCAAAAATAATTTCCTTCTGCCTTAGGTGGAAATTTTAAAAACATTTTATTGGGGGACCTGATGGCAGCTGACATTCACAAAATGCACTGGAAAGATATTACTCATCTAGTTTAAAAAACAAAAACAAAAAAAAAAACAGTGAATCAATAAAATAACCTGAATATGGTTTGAGAAAAAGAGATAAAATGGCCATAGAATTTTTATAATTTATTTATGAATACTAGCATCAACATTTTGCTCTAAATACTTGATTTTTAGTCAAAACTGAATGTTGAGAATAAGATTTTACTTTGTTGTTCCCCAAAGGTCAAACAAATTGAAAACTTTTTCATTGACTACAATATATATTTTTTATGGTATGGATAACTTCTAGAGCTCAAAAACAAGGTCAGCTGATTACTCTTAAATAAACATATCCAAACTGACTACTTTGAAACCTTCTATTGATCAAGTTTCTTGACTCATTATTTCTTCTAAATCAACCTCAATGACCAATTCGATTAGTCCACACATGTAGTATAATAAGTATTGTACAGAAACTTTGGTTTTTTGTTTTGTTTTTATTTTTTAAGTTTTTTTTAGTTTTTATTTTAAGCTCATTTTGATAATCCATATTTTCTTACCCAAAGATTAGTTATCAGTTAGTATGAGTTTCAATATAAATATAACTAAATGTAGAAAATAAAAAATTGACTTACAACATGATTTAACTGATGAGGGGGACCAGGGGCTTCATTAGGAGAGGATCCAAATGTAAACCTCTGATTCCGCATAAACTGGGTTGGTGAAAGACTTCTTGCTGACCCACCATGTGAGTTCTGTAAATAAGCTTTGCTTAGGTAATCTTTATATACCATGTGTGCTTGGATGAATGTGTGTGTTAAAATAAAAAAAATTCATTAGTGTTTATGATCTCAAATAGTTGGCACGTCCGTAAAATTTATTTTATTTTATATTTTTGTTGCAAAACTAAACAGTGAATTTGAAGTAGAAATGAGTGTAAACAATATATATATATATATATCAATACACTCAGGCGTGCATGTAAATACAAATGTGTACATTGTTTTGTACAAAATATATTTAACAAAATACATTGACATTACTTTAATGACCATTAAAAGTTTAAAATACAAAACATGGGTCTGANATATTATTTAAATTAAATTAAAAATATTTTAATACTAAAAGTTGCTTACAACCTATTTAAAAAAAGAACCAGAAACAAGGTAGTGAAAATATATTTAATGAAATTGACTTAAAAGTCCTTGGGTTTGAGGTTTGGTCACTGTTTGCAGATATTCAGATTTTGCCAGTAAACCCGCTTTTCATCAGAGGTGACAATCTTCCAGTATAATCTTATATCAGAAGAGTTTTTAAATAGAAAATGTTCAAGAATATTTAACTTGATTGCTGAGGAGTATGTTTGTGAGGGACCACTCCACTACTCTTTTTCACCTTCTCCATGAAGAGTAGATGATGATTAATGGTATCTTTCGACACACCACACTCCCTGGCAAGTTCGCGAGTACTTGTACATGAATTTGACTTAACAAGCTTCCTCCAGAACCTCTTCAATATCCATTAATGGTGGCCTCCAGCCATTCTTCCTTTCCAATGTTGTATCTCTACTGCTAAAGTTTTCAAACCAGTGCCGCCATACAGTGCACTCTTAAAGAACACCTTCCTCTTCATCTTTAATTATTTCATGAGTTTTTTCAGGGGGTTATCATTGGTTTAATTATTTGTGTTAAATGAATAAATAATTTCTTCTTTGAAACAAATAACTCAACAGAGGCCTTTTTTTTTTAAAGAAGTCAAATGGGATTTAATAAAGCTTAGAGAATACTCTAAAGAATTATTAATTATTGATGAGTAACCTAAGGCTCAAGAAATGAAAAACTATTACAAACTTTATAGACTTCAAGTGAACTTTATTTTTTTTACAAATTATGAGAAGCTAAGAAGTCAGACATGACTTCACAACCACATTAGGGGTAAGGTTCTTATGAATATGTATAAAATTGCTGTCATTATGGCAATCATTTTAGAGGGGTGGCTGAAACAGGTTAAATACAGGAGCTCCTAATTAGTGTGTGTTCCTCTTAAAACTGCCAATAATTTAGTTTCACCGTAACTAGTCTAACAAATCATGCATAAAATTAATGCTAACATGGCCTCTTAGATCTCCCCTGTCTACACCACCACCAAAAAGCACCAACACCACTTCCGTCACCTACACAGCCAGTTAATATTACTAGCCAGGAAGACACTAACGCATCATTCAAGGTAGATGGTTTCTTTCGTTATTTTAAAACCAAATACCCATCACTCAGCAAACCTTTCAATAAAATCATCTTATTACATACAATGCTACTTTGACCAAACCTTAACAAAAAAAAATCTAATAATAATATCTACGGTCAAAAAAACTCTCCATTTCAGTCAAAAAAGGATTCGGACACAATTAATACACGAGCAAAATATTTCTTCAGAGGCAATTAGGGCATTTGTAAAATAATATATGTTTTAGAAAGTCTTAGAATAACATAGAAATAAGGAGAAAAGAAGAGATAAGATCAAATAAAAATAATACACACTTACATTTATGTAAGATGACTCTTCATTATCAAGAGGAATATCTAGAGGTGATGTCATATGAAAACTTGAAAGATCAGGTAATGATCCAGTGTTAGATCCAATAGGAATTTGATTTATTCCAGGGTCTTGCTGTGATGGATATATGCTATTAAACAAAAAAAAAAAAAAAATCATACAAGAGACTTAGAAGGAAATCGAGAAAAAATGTTCACTTACAAACAAAACTAAGAAAACTAAACTTAAAAACTTATAAAAGTAAACTTGGCTATTTCATAAAAAA
>KZ808649.1:23992-39438 GCA_000696205.2 Oncopeltus fasciatus | reverse complement strand
AAAACTGACTAAAAAAAAAAAAAAAAATCATTAAATTTTTATAAATGAAATTAAAAAGATTCAATATTCTTAGAAGTCTGCTATAATTTTCAAGGAAAAATGGTAAGACCAATTTAATTTTAGCTATTGAGAGAAATGAAAAAGCTTCATATTAAACATGCCAATAAAATTCTTTTATAAGGCACAAATTAATTATTTCTTCTTTTTTTCAAGTTATTAAATTACAGTGTTTGGGCAAAGAGATAGTTGTAAATTAGCCTAAAATTTTATGGCTGGTTCATGTGTTTAAATAGCAGTTTCGAAGAAAGGACAATGTGTGTCATTGGAATATTGCCAGTGGTCAATGAATTATAATAATAAAAATAATTATAAATTTAAATGACAAAGCCAAGCAGTTCCATAGAAAAATATTCCCCTTATAAACCTATTAAAAAGGCAAAAGCTCTCACATTCACCTTCAAAAAGAAAAATTCAGAAAATAAATGTTCTGATTTCACATTATCAAAACTTTAAATTATTAAAATTCACATTTGAATATGTGTTAGGAAAACTAGAAGAAAATAAATTTCAAATCACGTACCATATCTTCTTGGTGGAAATCGGCTTTAGACAGCACTTCAAGAGCAAAAATGTCTTTTACAAAACCATGAAGATCATCATCAAAAGCCTTTACCATAATATAATGTTCACCAAGGTCTTCTTCAGAAGGAACTCCTTCCATCACCCCAGTCTTTTCCACAAACATCAACCAAGCAGGAAGCAATGAACCATCATCACTATAGGCCTGCCAAGCAAAGAAAAATATATATCAAGTGTTGTATTACAGTAAAAATTTCAAATATAAAATCAGTAAATATATCAAATTGGTTTGTAACTTGTATTTAATTAGTCCTCTAAATTAATCTGTACTTCTTTGATCACTGATTTTTATGAGATAAGTAGCTAATTATACTTTAATATATTCATATGTACACACAAGTATAGGATTTCAGTTGCTATGGGACATTTGAATAGTATTTGGATTTCGATGAAACTTTCAGTAACTTTTTTTTTAGCTTAAAAGCATTTCATTAATGATTTTTAAGGAAGGAAAATATTCATAAAAAAAGGTAATAAACCTTAAAAATGATGTTACTTCCACAATTCATATCTCAAGCTCCTGCTAGACTGCACTTGCCCAAGTAAAACAGATAACTTTTCTAACTTCATTAAGTGTGAACTGATGATGGTTGCTTTCTTCTAGATTTGTGGTCACTGAGCAACCTGTGGACAGGCATATCAGGGCTCTTTCACCAGGATGTTGTATGACAGGCGACAACATAGAGATGAGAGGGACTAATTTCACTGGCCTGGTGGCCAGCTAAACAATCGACCAAGACCACTAAAATTGTCCCAGTTTTCACAGAATTGCCAATCTTTATGACAAATCCATTTAACTCACTTCCCATTGTAGTGAAAAACCATGAAAATGGTGGCAGGATAAAAAATTCTGAAGCTTGCAACTTAAACTGGACCAAATAGCAGGGAGAGTTATTCATTTGTAAGTAGGCAGTTTAACACAACAATAATATGCTACACCATTATCAAAAGAGCACCAAAGCTGAATACCATCCATATTAACTTCAAGAAGACAGTGCACTGTGAGTGGTAATACGAAACTCATATCACTTCATTCCCACTCAGACAATTTCAGAAGAACTTGCAGAGCACAGCAAAACCAAAAAGTGTGCTGAACATCCTAGGCTCCCCCTACTAGTGGAAGTACTAATGACACTAATCTTTATAGATTTGGAGAAAACAGTGAATGTGTTCTGATCTGTACCTCACTAAAATAGTGATAGAGAAGCCTTACCCACTGGGACATCAGTCAATATCATAGATGTCTACATTAAAGGCCATTCAAAGGGCAATTGCAACCACTCCCCTCTCAGTGTCAAATGTGGGGAGAATCGCGATAGCCAGGACTATCAGAATACTGGAGAAACTCCAGCAAACTGTGCTCTCCACTCAAAGAGTCATCATATAAAATAAATAATATACTGTGACTTTTATCAGCACCAGAAAAAGCAAACACAATACAAACTCTCAGCTCTACACCAACTGGAACCCTCGGCTCAAAATCAGTATGATCCCTCAGCCCATCGCTAAAGAGAACCTTCAGCTCAGCCTCAACCAGGCAACAGTAAAGACCACCAACTCAGCCCTACCAAGGACTACTACACCAACTAGAGCCCCAGCCCAACACTATTGGCAAGTTTGTTCAGGAGTCTCTCTTACTCCTGCAACACCTAAATGCCACTTTAGGACCTCCACTTCAATATAAGCACTGCAAAGTCATTTTCCAAACCCCTCCTCCTAAAACATGTTAAATATTATAGAAATCTTTAATAAAACCCAGTCCATGATAAATCCTCTTATCAACCCCATCAGAGCTCTTTATTTTCTGCCTTCCGGTTCACCAACCACAGGAGAACACAGACAAGCTGACCTTACAACTATATGACAAATATGTTGACATTGCACCTATATCAGAAATACGACCTTTGTCATAGAAACAGCTAAACATACCACAGAACAGAACACATAAAACCAACAACTCAGATGGAAGAGCCCATGGTGGGACAGCCTGCCTAATTTGCAGTGCCCTCTATCACGACCTGATTCTCCTGATCCCACAGATTATCTTCAATCTACAATTGTATAATTTTCAACATTCATGTAAACTATCAGCCTAGTGACTGTGAGTCCCCCCCAAACTAACCAACTAATAACAAACCAATTCTTTGACTTATTTGACACCCACTTCCTCTCAGGTGGTGACTACAATATAAAACAAATAAAATGGGGCTTCAGAAAAACTAACTCTCATGGTCGCTTCCTGAATAATTACTTTTCCTCCAGGCTTCTCACTACTTTCTCATTAAATACCCCTACCTAGCCAGCAGACGAAATAAGAGTTCCTAGTCTCACAAATTTCTTTGCCTGCAAAAGCCTACTTCCTCTCAAATCTTCCACAAGCACTCTTAATGACTTTCTCTGACTGGTACTCCTCACCTTATTATTCCAACACATCACAAAACCAATTCCTCTATCACTGGTTAATGGCCAAGTTAATTGAGATAGGTTTAAATTCCTCCTAGAAAGCTATATTGACCTCCGAGTTTTTTTAAATTTCCTCAAGACCTTGAGTGTCCTGTGCAATTCCTTATCTCTACCATTCAACAGGTTTGCTGAATAGCCTACAAACCTATAAATCCTAATCCATTAAACTCCATTCTTCTCCTCATACATATAAAGACTATAATTTGCTCTCCTTGGAATTTCCACTCCATATAAGATGGGAGGGTAAGTCTACTGACATTCTATTGAATACGTTGGCACTATATAATATTTGCTAAGCAAGTGGCTATTTATGGAAAATATTTGAGGTTTATTCTATTCAATACACCAAATCAGTTAATGTATATAGCTTATCATTATCATTAAATAGCTATAACTTACCTTGAATCTTGCAACCTTCCCATAGAAAGCATGTTTAGGAATTTCATAATGAAATAACTGCCCAATTTGAGCAGTAACATCAGGTATTCCCCATAGTCTTTGTAAAGGTTGCTGTTTCAATTGATCAAAATGGAAGTCCTCTTCACTTAATGATAATGTAACTAAACCAATTATATAAATATACAAAGTCACCTTAAAATCCATCATTTTTGATACAGCATTACTGTATTAAATTGTAATAATGACCTTAGCATGAATGATCCTCAGAATATGAATCTGCAAAACATACAAAATACAATAAAGAATTTCTATAACTTCACGAGCTTAAACAAATATAAGAACTAAGAATACCCTGAAAATAGATACATTCAAAAATCAGTTAGTGATAGAGTAACACTAAAAAAAATTGAAACTACATATATTAATAATAGTAGTTGAAAAGCAATGAATCACTAATGCATTTTTAGACAATGGAATGTTTATTAATCAAAAATATAATAGATAGAAAGAATAAACAAACGGTTACCTTTAACTAAAATTAAAAGCCGAAAAGTAAAAAGTGAAATAGGCAACAATGACGAAATGTAGCTCTATTAGGGACGAGAAAAGAACGTTAGCTGAACTTTTTCATAAGATTCAGAGATACAGTCCAAAAATAGCTAATACTTTTATCATTTACAAGTATCTAACAAAATTTTTTAGAACAGATTGTATACGGACAGCTACTACCTGACTTCTAACTCGATGTTCTGCTATCGATTTCTGTCAAAATATTTCTCGTTTTCTTTGAGCTTCAAAAATTATATATTTTTAACAAATTAATAGTGGAAATTGGATAAAAGATGTTTTCAACACCTATTTTAATAACCACTGCCACAAGATCTTTCAATGATAAATAAACATAGAATCTTATGATGTCATAGAATAAAATCACTAATTTTGGTTTTAATGAGGAGGGGATTGGTCGGGGAATCCGTCTGGAGTTTGAAGTAATAATAACTAATTTGTTTAACGAAACAAGTTTTTATTGTTGCCTCCGTTTCGATCAAAACTTAAGGCATTCTTCATGGTAATTGGGGTGGGGGGGGGGGGGGTGATAGAGGGAGAAAGTCTCCTGATCTGGGATAATAAATCATGAGTAGTCATAATTTGGTTTTAATATTCTTGATGTTTACAATCAGACATCCTCTCTTATAATACATCAACAAAATTATATCAGTAATGCCTTTTTATACACTTATAGTCAAAGATTTGTCTAACTTGAGACATTCAAAATTATATTTAATACTATTCTTACTTTATATTACGTAAGAAATTAAGTGTGGTGTCAACAATTCTTTCTTCAATCAAAAATTATAAAGATTGTGTGTGTGCTTAGCGAATTGACATCATCACATGGAGTTACTTATGAGTACTAATATTATTGTTATTGACTGTTTCTGTCTGAATATGTTTGTTTTAGAAAACATATTTTTGACTTTTTCAGTAGCTTAACATTTATAAAATTTTAAATTAATTTATTTTAAACAAACGACTGTTATACGAAATTACTAGCTTAAAAGAGAAAATTTCATTAAATTTATCATTTGGGAGGCAGTTGAAAAAAAATGAAGGTCTATTCATACAGTCTATCAGTCTCCCCTAAACTGTCACATCTATTTATATACAGTGTATTAAATGAAGGCATCATAAGTACATCCACAACTTTTTATTAAACTGAGTTGCTTTGGAATAGAACTAATGATTGAGATTTACTTTTAATATATACCCCACTGCTCAGTTTTTTTTGTTTTAGTTAGAATAGCGGTTGATACTTATACTATGTGGTATTAGCTCTTGGCATAGAAATATCCTGGTATTCACTGATAGCTCTTTGGGGTCCAGCAAGCTTAGCCTTTTGGCCGCGATAGATTAACTAAGCTATCTCGACCAAAGACACTCTTCGACGCTCTGACAATAACTATGGAATTTGTTTTATGATGGAGTTCGAGTTGTGGAGGCGGCATCTGAAACGGCTCCCAACAAAGAAGAAATACTGAGAAAGGTACTCGAGATAGTGAAAATGCGTAATAAGGAGATACGCTGTTGGAACTGAGGTCAGCTAGAGCATTCTATGAGTAGAACGCAAGGCCGCGGTGTAGGGCAGGAAAAAGGAAAACTAAATGGGGTTGATAAAAAGGGGCAACAGTCAACCAGTATCCTGAAATCCCACAATACAATTGTTATAGTTGCGTCAATAGGAAGCCGGTCAGTCTCTGGATGCTTCCTACGCTTTCTTCTAAATACTAGTGCTACCATGAAGGTACTTGAATTGGATATCGTACCATCTGACGAGGTTTGCACTTACATTCTAGGAGCTAGTGACAGAATGAAGAAACGGTACGACATGAAGGACGAGAAGAGAGGTTTCCAACCAGGAGACTAAGTATGTCTGCAGGATCCTCGAAGACGTCGGTGGTACTCACCCGAACTTTAGAGTTCTTGGAAAGGTCCTTATGAAATAATAACCAGGATTAACGACGTCATATACTGTATTAAAAAGCAACCTTAAAGGGAAACCAAAGATAATGGTAACCCACTTCAACCGATAGGCTCCATATAACGGAAATTACGGACCTGTGGGACATCAGCGAGTTGGATATATAAACATAGAGAACAGGACTCTATTCCACTAAGCGGCCTACCTGCCCAGCCCCAATTGACCATCCAGACCAGTTACAAGGATATCTCCTCGCTGCCCAAGGACTTCGCTCTCGCGCATTGTGTAGATGAATATTTGAGATCGTCTAGAGATATTGCTACTGTCTTCAGGAAGAAGTATGTAAGTCGGCAGCATCGAAGAATTGGATCAACCGGGGCCACGCGTCGGCAAGACACTACATCAAGAATGGAATGGACAGCACCTGTTCTACCTAGTGAGTAAGGATTCGTGTCGGGAGCCAACATACGAAGATCTACGGAGTTGTCTCATCGATCTGCGGACGCAGATCCACCAGCTGGCTATCACCAAGCTTGCCATCCTGAAGTTTGGTTGCGGATACGACGGCATGGATTGGAAGGTAGTAAGACAGATGATAGTGGAGATATACGCTGGTACAAGGATTAACATCGTGGCCTGTGTTTTCAACCCGTGGAAAGCTACAACGACCCCGTCAGGCGAGGATGTTGCTACGAATCCTCCCCTTCAGTCAAGATTTGTTCTGAGACAGACCAGAGTTAAGGAGGGGGTAATGTTAAATACTAGGGAAGTAGGTGGCGTGTGGACCAAGCCTGTACGGGAAAGGACCAATTGAAGGATGCCACCTGCTTCCTTAGTCTTGAGAAGGGAAGAAGGCTTACTTGGAAATCCTTATAGAATCTTCTAGTTCTGTCTCGTCACTTCCACGAAGTTATAAAAGCAGCTCACCAGTGGCCCCGCAAGCCAGTTAGTCTCCGTCTGTGTCAGTTTAACATAATGATATGCGAGAAATATTATTAACATACTAAGCTTATTGATAATAATTCAGCAGTATAACTAGAACACAGTTTTGGGAGACAAAATTTATAATGACTCTTTTCGGAATATATAGCTGGTCTCACTCCCTATGAGTTTTAGAACCTTCTGCAAATACCAACGTTGTTCTATTTGATTTATACTTAATTTTTTTTATTCATTATTGAAGACATATGGTGAGGCATCATTTTTGCTGTATTTAGCTAAAGTGAGATTAGAAATATATTGTATAATCGTCCCTTAAGAATTATAAATAAATAAAGCAGCCAGTAAGCTTGGAGCAGGGCTTGCTCTGAAAGCTTTTATAGCTATTGTCAGGCCAGTATGGTGAATCAGNTTTTTTTTTTTAATAAAATTATTCTGCTAGTTTTTCTGGTAGAGGTAGATAGTATTTAGCCTTTAGATTTTAGCCACATATTTAAGTTATTTTTATTATCTTGTAGGTATTTTTGAAGATCATTAATATCAGTGTCTTCGCAGTTCCATCAGCTGGGATAAGTTTATTTTCCCTCCTTGCTGTACTGTAAACCGTTATGCTATACTCAATCGAAAGCTATTCTAAAATGCACCAGGACAGTATTCGTTTTTCTCAAGAGAAGGGGAAATGAAATCAACAACGCGAAACACCTGTTGGACAGTAGAATGCTGAGAGCGGAAGCCAAACTGATGGTTTGGGGAAATTTAAGGAATTAATGATAGGCATCATTCTTTTTAAAAGAATTTTTTCGAAAACCTTGGATAGTAAGAGAAGGAGGCTGATTTAGCGCTAGGATGTTTCATTATTAATAGGTTTGCCGGGTTTGGGGAACAGAATAATTTCAGAAAATTTCCAGAGGAATGGAAAGTGGGTAGTTCGAAGGATACAATTATAGAGGTAGGCTAGGAAAATACTTGCTTTTTTGGGGAGATTACGAAGTATTAGCAATGTTATTAAGTCATAGCCGGGTGTTTAGGAAGGTGGTTGATAATATACCTGACCTCAGAAGGAATTACTACCTTAATTGGCAAGGACATTGGTAAAGGTGTATCCAGTGACTCTTTAAGCTCTATGCTATTGGATAAATTATCAGGATCTGAATGAGGAGTGAATGTTTGCTTGAGATGCTGTGTAAACATTTGGGCCTTGTCATAGTCCGAAGAGACCCAGGAATCATCTCCTCGAAGCACAGGGGGCGGAAGGCATGTATATGATGTTTTAAAATTCTGCGAGTGGCAGTCCAAAGGGATTTGTCCGCTTCTGAGAGGCTGATTTAGGAATCCAAAACAAGGAAGGGGGTCTTTCCCCTTGCAAAATATTTAGTGGGCGGGAAATGGCAGATCAATGTAGAAGAAAATCGAAAGAAAAAATTAGTCAAATGATCTGGATAACAGTTTCGGTACCATATATATATATATATATATATAGAAGTTTATTTANATATAGATATTTATATAATAAGGAGATAAGGGATAGTGCGGAATTTACTCTAACTGTCTACTCATAAATAAATCAATTAAAGTCTCATTACACAGGGTAGTGAGTAGTGTCCTTCTACTTATGAACGTTTTTCAATTTAAACATTTTATAAATATTATTTTTTTGTGGTATTTAATCCCACGTAAATTTTAACAAGTTTTAGTGCAAGGGAACATAATAACCGAGACAAGTCTGATAAGTTATTAAATTCCTCGCACTAGTGTCGAAAGTCTAACCTCCGAGGCAGACGAATATATCGACTTATGCTCGGAGGAGCTGACATTGTCAAGCTGTATTTAAACAAGTCATTTAAGACTCTCGTTATTTACTTTTAAATTTTATAAATATTATTTTTTTGTGGTATTTAATCCCACGTAAATTTTAATAATTTTTAGTGCAAGGGATCAGAATATCCTGGTTGGGACTGTTAGATTTTTATTTGTTCCCTTGCACTAAAAATTCTTTAAACATTTTAGTTTTTTTTCAAACTAAAGTTTCTCCAGAGGTTTTTCTGGGTTCATTACGAAAATTTAATTGTTTGTTTAATTGAACTTAAGTAATGTATTTTTTTCCCCAAACCAATTGGAACTAAAATTAAAATGTTTACACATCCCCTTCAAAGTAGGAGGTAGGCGAATGTTGAATGATGTACACATAGAATTTTTTCTTTGATGAATGAATAATGTCCATTTATCATATACCTAATGTGATTGTAAGAAAAAACAACTTTTTGAACTAATTTGAATTTATAAATATAACTTCACTGCTATTTGTTTAGATAGCGTAGTTTGCTCTTTGGTCAAGAGTGACTGCTGCGACAAGTCTGCTTCGCTCATTAGTGAATGTTCATTCATAAATATTCAAAGGTAATAAACAGTTAAAAGTAATTTCAAGTTGAATGGTGAATTCATTTCCATCCTGAAGCGGTAGAATTATGTTAATCAAGTTATCCTCGGGTTGTTTCTCGAAGAGAGGTAATAGATAGAGTTTGGTGAAAGGCAAAAAAATTAATAAAAACACTTTGCTACTGAATTTGGCTTCTATAAAATATGTACTTTACATAGTATGTTAATTACTCTTGGATTGAACAAAAATTTACAAGGAAATTTAGTGAAGTTCACAGTAAAGCCTCACATCATTAAATTTTTACTTTTTTGGGCCACCATTTGTTAATTAAAATTTTTAAATTCAAGTTGGTTTTGAAACATTAATTAATGTTTTCATGAGAATTTGGGTACAGTGCAATTAATTTAAATGTTTATGGGTTCATTATAATGTATTGAGGGCTCCATTATGAGTATTTATATGTGTACATTATACAAACTGAAAGGCAAAGTAAACATATGAGGTGGCTGGGAGGCTATACAAATTGTTTTTTTTAAACAGTTATTCTATCCACGCAGACTCTTCATTGTCTTAAAATGAATAGTAAAGTGTTTGAATTAAATATAAGACTATAGATAAGGATTTCAATCGTACCGCAGTTTTGTTTTATTGCAGTTGTGAAGTAAAAAAAAAAAAAAAAAAAAATTGAGAATAACCTTCCGTAAAACCTTTCTTGAATATACCTATGTAAAATTTACAATCATGTGAAACGCCTTTAATGCTTTTAATAGTATTCTTCTTGTACAATAGTCGAGAAGGAAAATTTATAACAGATTTAGAGTATTGATTAAATAATGAATTAAGAATAGTAATAGATTAATCAGTCAAGATCCAAGCCAGGGAGACTGCTTGAAGCACCAACTTCGCTCCCCGCTACAGCTAAGCCCGACTGCGCTTCTTGTTATGTTTTGCTTGAAAGTGGTTCAACTGACGCACTCTATACTTATCAGAGCATGACGACTTTTCTGTGCCCGTGTTTTAGATAGAAAGAACCGATACTTCGGGTTTGTAAAGCGAACCGAAAAAATCTTGGTTTACATTGTGTGCATTTGTATTTAAGCATCGTCCAAACACAGAAAGCCTTGCGCGTTAGATCGCGATTACAACATTCTTTGAGTTATCTTCAATAATTGTGATAGCAGATAGCCATACATCGTCGATAAATACATTTCAAAAAAATAGCCGGACACGGCTTCCCTCAAAAAATCATATTGAATACAAGCTGTCTATTTAAGAGGAAGAAGCAATGCATTTCTTTCATTCTTCCAGGTTTCATGGAAACCTCATATTTCAAAGATTTCCCGTCGCTGTTTCTCCACTCACCAACAATTTCGCCGCTCTAGTCATCTCCTTCCTTGCAAAATCCATAGTCCCCTTATGTCTTCACTCAAATTCCCCCATTTTGACTATGGTTGCGCTGATTATGGGGGCCTCACTGGAGAACTAGAGGATAGGCTTAAGCTTCTGCTAAACATCAGGTTTGTCTTTGGTTCTCTGAGGAGCGCGCACGTTACAGAATACCAACCTCCACGATCTTTTAACTCTAAAATGGAAATGTGAACTTAGGGACAGGACGTCCTCTCTCATCTTCATGATAGCCCTGAAGATGGCTTACAATGCAAGCCGAAACGTTGGCAGATAATCCTTCATTAAAAAAATACATTTTTTAATTTGTGTTTTTATGGATCTACCTCGACCGAACCCCAACTAAAATCATCTCAGTCTAAAATCTTCCGTACTTCTCCGTCCTACCCGTTTTCGAGATTCCGATATTTATCCTCCTTACAAATCCTCTGCATTTAGTCGCTCCTTCTTCATCAGATCCTCCAGTCTTTGGAACTCGATCCCTCTAAACATTCGTCGTTCCCCCTTGCTCGCTTCCTTCAAATCCCAGCTATTTCAGCATCTCATCTCTTTAAATTTGGGTATCATGAACTGCTAAACTTTATCTTTTTTTATTTTTATTCCAACCATGAATAATGGTTATTGTATTATATCATTTTTTTTATACACCTATTTTTTTATTACCCATGTATATCTTTGTTTTTTTTTATTTATAACACTTTTTAATACTACTTTATCATAATTCCGTACTTGTTATTTTTATTATTGCAATTAGCTCAGAATCAGCTATACTGCCAACTGTGACAAATTTGTTATTAAACGGGACTTAAGTCCCAGAATAAAATTCCTTTTTTCTTTCGAAAAATATAAAGAGGAGAGGAAACCTTCGGAAAAGATGAGAAGAGAACTGATTGTGGGGCGAGGGCACAGCGGGGGCGAGCTGGGCTACGAGAGCGGCCACATCACCCTACACGGTCATTTGGTAAGTTTTAATGAATCGTTACCGTAAAGACCTCAGACTAACGGGATCCTCCCGCTCATTGTGGCTCTTGAGACCGACAACTTTATAGTACAAATCGGTCCTTGAGCTCCGCCCGACTCAGCTCCAGTCAACTTTAATATTTCACCCTTACAGACTTCTGCTTACAATTAATACCATTTTTGAACAAAGTTAATCATGCAAAATGGCCGATAAAGACTCAAATGTTNTCTGGACGGGATTTGGACCCACAGTGCTAGGACAGTGCGAGACCCGAACGGGATCCCATGGCACCCACCCTCAACGTCTTAGTTAATGCATATTTACATTGTACTTTCAATGCACGGCGCATTCAATAGGACCGATACTGCTTAATATTTTACCTAGCCTGTTTTACTTGCATTTAAAAGTTACTCGCCAAGTTTCTTTAGAAAATAAATGAACAACGCTGGCTTTTACTTACAGAAATAAATTTTAGTTAGTCACTTTCGATGTCTATTTAGTAGGATCGGAGAAAACATCAAAAATATTAGGATGTGACTAGTTGGCCGTCGAGCTTTATGAGGAGAGGTTAGTCAGGGATTCGGTTTTGAGAGCTGAAGAAATAATACTGATTTGTGAACAAAAAAGTATTTTTTATTTTTTTTGCCAACGTTTCAGCCTAAATTTTAGACCTTCATCAGGGTAAATGGGGTGATAGGGAGAGAGATACTCCTTCTCTACGAAACTAAATCATGAGAGTAGTAAGCAAATTTGTCCCTCTGTGTCCCTTACGGGATCTGAACCAAATCTGATACAATTCAGGTTTGAGTTTCCATCTGTCCCAATTTCATTTGGGCTTAATCTATTAAATCTTAGAGGGTTAAATGAATAGTTGAAAGTTTCAAATTTCTCTGATAGCAAAACTTATCGACCACGACCGAACCCAAACAAATTCTCAACTAAATATCGACCTAGGGTTTGACAAATGGATCAGCTTTACATATTATAGTAAAACATTTGGCCGTATCTTGAATGGTTAAACCATAAATTAAGAGCTCTTGTAGGACGAAGTCTTAGTGAATATGTTAGTTAGTTATTTATTCAGAACTATCCTATTGTAATAAAATCATGGGCTGAAAAGTGTTGAAGCGATTTCCATGAATTTGAAACTGAGCCTATGCTGGCGAGGTACCTAATTAAATATCAGTATATTTCTCTAATATATTAAGATTCATATCTTAATGCTCATGCACCTCAAGACTCGAATAGAGTTAAGAGTTAAAATATCTAAGTTATTCTTAACAAGGTTATCCCTTAACTAGTTTATTGTATTTGTTTTATTGTATTTGTATTTTTACAAGACTATTAATTCATAGATGATTTTAAAATTCACCGCGGTACAATGGTTTTATTTTATTTCTGCAACTTTATATCGATTAACATTTTCTAAAATGAATGAAATGTATTAAATTAGTAAGAAAATAAATTATTCAGAAATACTTTCCAACTTTTTAGCAGGTTTTTAGTAGGGAAAGTACAATGACTTGATTTTTGAAAAAATTTAGCTAATCTTTAACTGAAAGATAGCTACTTTGGAGAAGCTAAAAATATGGTCCGTACGCACGGACACACACACACACTCACGGTTTCACGCGCACACCCACACACACACACACTCACGGTTTTACGCGCACACCCACACACTCACGGTTTCACGCGCACACCCACACACACACTCACTTGTCCGTATGAAATAGAGATATTTTTTTTATATGCTTTTTTTTTCTTTTTACAAACTGTTGGGTGAATTAGGTGCAAGAGTAATGGGAGTTTAGAAGAAGATACAAATTTAAAATCTCAATATATTCCATGTTATCGAAAAAAATAAGAAAGTATAAAACTAAATAGGTGTAAAATGCAATTTTATGACATTTTCTCATATAAAATTTTTCAAAAAAAATGTTTGAAGTCAGGTTTTTAAGAATATAATTTCGAATGTTGGGTAGGCTCTCTTACTTTTAAAATATAGAAACAAAATATCAAATACGATATTTAGTCATGTAATTGTAAACCATTGAAAGAATTCATTTTTGGCTTTATTCGGAGGGTTTTAGATATCAAAGCATATTATACAATCATCAATATCTTCGTTAATGCTAGTGTTACGGCAAAAATTTATAGAAACTGAAAGGCAAAAATACATTCCTATAACTATTAGATGATTTTAGTTGGGGTTCGGTCAAGGTAGGAAAAGAAAATACACTTTTGTTATATTTGTATTTTTTTTTGGATCTACCTTGACCGAACCCCAACTAAAATCATCTAATAATAATATCTACGGTCAAAAAACTCTTCATTTGACACATTCCTATAACTTTTATGTTCTAACAAAATTTACGTAAAGCTAATATTACGGATGACATTTCAAAATTTATTTATGAATTTTGAGCGTTCCTTAAATATCTATTGTACCCAACAAGGAATTCATCTACCAAAACGTTATATGTTAACTGATTATTTGTCCAGTATAAAAGGTGTTAAGGATGACGCTTCTCTCCTCGTTTCGGAAAAACTTCTGCATCACATATGTAGCAAAAAGCAAATACAATTTATGTATTAATATGATTCTTTTAACAAAGCCAAACTAATATGAATGTTCATTATAACTTTGCCTTTGACAATTTCTGAAGTCATTAAATTAAAAAAAAAAAAAAAATCAGCCAACACACACGCGCCCAGGCGTATATGGTTTTCCTATATTAAAATATAAGTATTAAACATTCTTAGATTTCACCTGATTGGGTATGTTTTTATTTAACAAGTAAACCACGTTGAGTCCTACGTGGCTTCGGTCGGTAGTAGGCGCGTAATGTAGGGTCAGATAGGGGAGTGGGGTTAGCACACGCACATGTTGGATTTCTCAACACACAAAGGGCTTTTGTTTTCGTAAGTTAGCCCTCAGATAGGGAGGTGAGGCTAACTTAGCTAAAGATTAACACAACAACAGTCTGATAGCAAATGCTTCTTAGGCCGTAATGGGTTTAAGGACAAAAGGATCTTGCACATACAAACTTCTTATTTATTCCAGTCATGGAATAGGCGCCTTTCTGACAAATACGATCCAATGAAATGTATTGCCATATGTATAATGATTGTACTGAATTAGGAAATATGTTCTCCTGAAGACGGAAGCAAATTTAAGTCATTAGTATACTCTCTTTTTACTTTGAGTCTGCTTTCAATATTCTTGTACTTGGAAAAAAAAAAAATATAATGGGATTTTATTTTGTTTCAAACGGTGGGAGAGATATCGGCAGAAAAGAAATGTTATAAGTGCCAGTAATAGTCTTAGATCAAAATGCCTAACTAAAATAAGGAAATAAATAGTATATGTATATATTTTTACTATTATAACTCAGATATTATCTCTGGTAAGTGATAAGTTCCTCATGTAGGAGCGGCGTAAACAAACTAGGTTTCCTTAATTTCATTAAAGATTATAATGAAACTAACATTTCACAGTGAAATGTTATGTGACAAAACCAGCAAGTGCAGACAATATAACAAGTTAACTTGAGACCTCTTTGTAAACAAGTACATTTAATTTATTTGAACATATATGTTAATTAGCGGTAAGTAATTTATCTTTTCTATTTATTTATTTCTTAGTTTAAGGGCATTAGATTTAATTGTCATCTGTAATGTCGTATATATATCATAAAATACGGTTTTTTTTATATTATACTGAAAAAGAAATTATTATGTTTGTTCTTTTTTTCGGCCCATAATGTAAAATAAATAAATAT
>KZ808648.1:167444-177580 GCA_000696205.2 Oncopeltus fasciatus | reverse complement strand
AAAAAAAAAAAAAAAAAAAAAAAAAAAAAAAAAAAAAAAAAAAAAAAAAAAAAAAGTTCAAATGCTATACTCCGTCCTCCCTTCCCCTAGTAATATTAATAGTAATTCATTACTATTAAAAAAAAATGGTTGGAGATAGAGTTACAGAAAATCAACAAAAGGTGCTAAAACAAGAGTGATTGTTGAATTTATACTGCTTATACAAATAAATAGGAGCTTCTATATTGATAAGACAACTGACTTCTTCTACTGTTATCAGAAGTGTTTGGTCATTGGAGGATTTCCTTTCTTGAAAAAGAACTGCTCAAACGGGTAAATTAAAAAAAATATTATTGTATTTATTTAGAATGTGTTGTATTTTAAATTTATATGGAAACGAGTCTTTCATGCAATATTTTTTTGGTCATTTATATTTAGACTGTGTGTATTATATTGTAAATGATGAAGCATAAATTTAGCTAAAATGCACTAATGAAGTTGTCGAATGGGGAACAATACTCTAGACTGTCTAAATGATGGATCAGAAAGGAAACATTTTGCCAAAAGATTAATAATTTATCGCATAAAAATTATTCAAACATTTTTTATGTAAAAAAAAAAAAATTTTCTAGATGATAAGTGGATGCCATCAGAGGTAAGGCTTATCTTGGCCGAAAGAGTTTTCTTCCCTCTCTCTCCGGGCCTGCGTGTGGAGTGCTGACTCTCCGTCTCCCGTTCTGAAAGACGTCGAGAGCTCCTCTCAACCGAGAAGGAAGCAGAGCCATTTAGGCCCTGAGCGAGCAAGTCACCCTCCCACGGAATGGGCCCTAAATTCAGGCCAGTTATCTCTGCCCTGCCCTGCCATCCTCGGTGGCCCTCGAGTGTATGCGCCGGAGCAGGTGGCAGGACGGCTCTTCGAGTCATTGTTTTCCCTGGTTCGGCTGTCGACATTCCGGGCAATCCTGAAGGAATCCAGTCTTACACGGGGGGGATGATGAAAAAATCATTACCACTAAAGAGGCATTTGCTAAACCAATAAATCCCTTAGATAAATGTTAGGCCTTGCAAGAACGCCTTTTTGTTCTGATATTTACTAATTCAGTAATAATAAATAAACATGATATATACCCGTAGCTCTAGTCTGCTGCGTGTATGGACAATACGCTATTGGGTATGAGGTACATACGCTGTTGATATGTACATATTCTATTGATCTGCTGGTGGTACAGCAGACATTGTGCTGTTGGGAATGTGACACATGTAGTCGATCGGTTGTATAATGCGATGTATTTTTCACTTCAGCTACTAATGACAAGGAAAAAAAACATTTTAAATACAATTTAGAGCAACATGATCTGATAAATATTGCGGTTATTTTGGAGTTTGTTTTATACTAGTACTTATATTGTAGTTCATATTTTTACGGTATGCAAAAGAGAGGGGGAGTGCGGATTTGCCAGGGCAAGAGCATTTTTCAGAAAATAAATATTTATAAACATAAAAATATGTTATCTCCAAGTTGTCATGGCTGGAGGTTCGTTGACCATCGAGTATTATCAATTTTTGGGTAATTATTTTATTATTGCCGACTATGGCGAAAGTGATGTCTGGAGAGATCTTCAAGGGATGTTTATGGTAACATCTCAAACTGTAGAACTAAATTGTACTGCACTAAACTTGCACATTAGTTCGGCACTCTGACATATGACCATATAGCTTCCTCTGAGATCTCTTCAGACATCACTATCACCCTGATAATGACTTTAATTAAGTCGAAACGTCGAAATAAAAATATAATTACCCAAAACTTTGGAGTACTCTTTTTTTCTTATCTTGGCCGAAATCCGGCATTATCTCCTAGCTTATCACATCTTAGTACCCTCATGTAAGGCACTAGAAGCACCATTAGCTGTAAGATATGAGCATAACTTTAAGTTTATGAAGCATTTGAAGAGGTCTAAAAGCCTTCAACGATACAAGCCGAAGCCGCAAAGTGTCTTGCGGTATTTCCTTTATTTCTATGTTAGTGCAGAGCGTAGCCAGTCTTCTCCTTCCTTCCATCCTCACGGAGGAAAAATAGTGAGAATGAGAAGAAGGGACTGTGAGGAATGTTGACAATGGGGAGTCAGCGAGTGAGGTATCCCTATGTCGGAGCACGTACCTTCCTGGAAGTACTAAGTCTACTTATGTACGTCTTAAATGAAAAGACACAGGAAGGTATTACTTCCTCTTTCTCTCAATTGAAATTTCATTGCCAAGGTAAAAGTAAAAAAAAAAAAGAAATATTGAAAAATTCATTCGTAAAGACAAAAAGATCAAAATCACCGCTTTTTCTGAAGGAATAGTGGAAAAGACATGTAACTTGACAGTACTCAAACAAGATACAAACGTATTTTGGAACTTTGAACAAAATATAATAATGAATTATATGGCAAACGAAGAAAATGTATTCATAAATTTAGTTCGGCACCGTAAACGCACATAAATAGAAAACTGACGTATTCTATAGTATTTTTTTAGACGAGTAACGGAGGCTATTAAAGGCCTGGATAGTTTCAAGAAGTTTATTTAAGTTCATGAAGCTGTTGGAGTCCTATAAGCCCTCAAATGACGTCAAAGGGTAAATATGAGCTGATAGCAGTGATTTGCTGCCATCTCGCACAGAGTACAATTATTGATTGTACAGAGGAAGTTCTAAAATTTTGGCCAAGTGCGTTTTGATATCAAATATCAAGTATCAGCCTGTTCTACAACAATAATAAGGAATATACGGATGAATTTTTATAATTGCCTTAAATAACATCTGCTGTTGGAGTTCAATAGCAGAGGTAAAAACATCACTAAACACTAAACAATAGAACCTTTCTAACTAGTGCTGTTTAAATCTTTTACCCACTCGAAGGAAAGTAAATTTCTCCAGACAAGAAGGATTAAATATATCTGGATGACATGGAAGCCCCAGTGGAACTTCCTTTCTAACTCTCTTAGTTCCTGCTTCCTCTCCGGCACTGAGCTCAGCAAAACCGCGGCCTGGCGTCGCTCGGTGACTACGGCGCACTATGGCTTCGGGTAAGGCGATACCGGCTGCTCGCTCACACGTCGCGTTTGGGTGGTCGCGAAGAGCTGCGGTCACCCTGGCCGTCATTGGCAAGGACCAGTGCCCGCCTCTCCTTCAAAATGTGAGGGCTGCCTTCAGCCGAGAGTATGAAACTTCAAGGAGAGGGAACTGTATTACCTGATGTAGCGCAGGCGAGAAACGAGTAAGGGTCCTTGAGGTCGGTCCGAGATATAGTGCGTACACGAATACTACATATGTGAAATAAGTAAGACCAATTGGTAGACAATGATGTCGCAGTACAAGAATGTTTCTATATCCTTTTTTCTTATTAATATTCAATTCTAAAAATATAAGTGACACTGTGTGTCATTCAGAGCAGAGTTTCACTTGAAAATCAAACATCAAACTGAATTGAAAAGAGGATTATCATATGTAATAGGACTATGCACACTTGTATCGGTAATTTTCAAAATCAATATTTGAACTTCTTTCCACAAACCCTTAGATAATTGCAAAAACGGCTGAGAAGGGTAGAATTAGATTAATTATAAGAAGATCAAAATTTAATGCTTCCTTATTATTAGTCTTTTGGAAAAATAGATGTAAAATATAAGTTTTAAAATTTATGTAAATTAACACTTCTAAGAAAAACTCATTAAGGAAGCTATCCTAGAGAAACTATATCCGAAATTATATTTTCATTTAAAAGCCGTAGGCCATTAATTAGTGGTTGACATTTGATGAGTCATGAAAAATCAAGCTAAATAACCTTTAAGATCTAATTATTATTAGTCCACTGAAAAAAAAAAAAAATTATGAAAATAAAATGACTTAATTGTGATTCTCTATTACTTATCTTATATTATATATTTTTTCCCAATAAAACATATATTTAACTATACAGTTAGGGGAGCGAACTTCTATACCAGATTTTTCCGTGATGACTTCGAACCAGCGTCAGAGGCATAAACTTTTCCTATCGTTGCCCTTTTACTCGCTTTTAAATATCAAATTAGTTAATAAATCTTAATATGATAATGTAAATGAAATGAATTGAACACGGTAAATCTGCATAGTTTACACAACGCCTCTATGATGGAATTTTATTCTTCTACTACCCCAGATTGTTTGAAAACTTATAGGTCAAAATATAAGAAAAAAAAAATGAAATGCATATTTAAATTCATAACTGCTGACGAAAAAAGCTAAAGACAAATGCACTCAGGTCAAAACACCTCTGGGTAAGATTGAAATTTTAAAAGGAGAGTTTGTTGACCGTAGATATTATTCTAAGATGATTTTAGTTGGGGTTCGGTCAAGGTGGATCCAAAAAACACAAATTTAAAAAATGTATTTTTTAATAAAGGATTATCTGCCAACGTGTCGGCTTACATTGTAAGCCATCTTCAAGGCTATCATGAAGATGTGAACTTAGGGACAGGACGTCCTCTCTCATCTTCATGATAGCCCTGAAGATGGCTTACAATGTAAGCCGAAACGTTGGCAGATAATCCTTTATTAAAATATACATTTTTTAAATTTGTGTTTTTTGGATCTACCTTGACCGAACCCCAACTAAAATCATCTTAGAATTGATATTTTAAATTTCAAATTTCTTTTAATTCGCGGCCGTTGTAATAATTACTATTCCTTCAATTCCTGGGATTCCTCTGAGCACTCTAAAACTGGAATTGAATGTCATTACTGATTTCGTTAATTGGTAAACTAAACCAATAATTTATAATTGGAAAAAATTGATCTCTATTTTTTAAATTTCAAATAGCGGCATTACAGCTTAAGTACAAAATAGACTTCTGAAAAGACCAAATTCATAAACTTGTCCAAGATCAGTGAAGAATTGTATAAATGTTTCGAAAGTTGTCTTAAGGTATCTGTGTAAACATTTGATTTCATTGAGAGAAATCTGCATACATAAAAAAATAACTTATTTATTTATTTTACTTATTTTATAAATTTGAATGACATGAAACTGTGGAAAATAGATATAAAGAACGAGCTAAATGTTGCCAAACTTTATAAATCTTGATTTAACATACCCTCAAGTTCTTGATGGATATAGTTGATTTAGATTCATTTGAAATTCATTTAAAACATGCGAGAAGAGCAGAAAGAAATATTACCAATATCATTCAAGTCGATAGGTTTTTCTTTACAACTCGAGGCCAGAGGAATACCATATTTGTAGAAGACATTTGAAAAATTCATGTGTTAGGAGCAGCTGTGAGCATTCTATTGAGTGACAGTTCTTGTATGTGCTCTCCTCTGCGTCCACCTAGCTTTACGACTCAACCGTTGGATTATAATATAAAATGGGGACAGACTTACGAACCCTTGTTAGTCCGTATATTCACTATCGACTGTCTTATAGCTTTGTTTGGTTTTCAACAGAAAGTTATTTGTTTTCAGTTCTAAAGAACAAGAAAAATGTGTATTTTAATCAATCATAAATCTTTTCAGAATAATCAGAATANATTTTACTATATAGTTCCAGAAAATTGATAGGAATCTTCATATTTATATTAATATCTTTCATCATAACGCCCATCTCTGCTGATCAGGCCTATTTCCATGAAGATCCAATTAATATCATAGATTTATAAATCCTATAGATTTTTACTTTATTTTTTTCCACTATTTGTGTTATTTTTATTATTTTACTATTATACTCAGTGTGTTTTATTTTTATTTTTGACCTCCTTTGGTTTCTCCGGTTAGATAATGAGTGCGCTGGACTTAATGGCTACGGAGAGACAAAAGATAAGATCTCTTACTCTCCCCTCCCCCCCCACCACTACCTTTAGGTAGAGACGCCGCACAAGAGCACAAGTATTTAATTAATATGTTAATACGGCCAGTGTGGTTATGAAAGAGGGCAGCACCAGCGGTCCTCGTCCATAGCTGTTCTCAGACAACATAGTTTCTACTCCAGCTCCAGCGATTCCTCCAGTGTCTCTCCGGCTACCTGTTCCCTGGGGTATAGCTCACAAAATGGATAATTGAGGCTTCATTCATCGCTCCACTATAAGAATTAGCATCATTCAGTAATCAAATTAATGCAGTAGTATCTTAAGAGAAGCTTAACATCAACAATATAGTAAAAGACTATAACAAGGTGAAAATTTAAAAAAAAAAATTACCGAAATCCCCGTAAACCTTCACCCACCAAGCTCCCAGACAATGCTAAAATCAATTTAAGTGACAGATATTTGTGCCTTTATATAGATAAGAGGCTTACTTTCAGCCCCAACGTTAATATCACTTGAGGTATAGCAACTAAAGTAATGTTTAAAATGTTACTGTATTATATTAATTCTCAGCTGCCTACTAGTAATAATTATGAGTTATACTAATAAAAGCGAAACTAAAAATTTACAGACTATTCAAAATAAATGTTGAAGCTTTGAATCAAAAAGCCTAATTTTCACGAAAAAAATTCTTTGTATAGTATCACAAATGAACAAAATTGCATATATTCTAAAACAAATAATTTTTTTTTGTAATTTTTGATAATTTGCCTGTATGAAAATATAGATAATAAATCCATTATCTCTTTGAAATGGGGAGCACAAATTCAATCTAAGAAAGATCAACATGTTTGGACCCAACATGTTTGGAGACCAACATGTTATTGACAGAAATACTCCAAATTCAACATAAAACATTTCAGAAAACTCTACTCGACAATCTCAAAATTTATAGAATCCAAACTTCTGAGTATGGATTAAAAATATGGAATTAAAAATTCATTTTTCAGAGATTACTCACCGAATCTTCTGAAACAAGAAAAAAAAATTCCATAACAACTGATGTTAAAGTAGAAAAAAAATGTTTTATACTTATTTATCTACTATAAAGTAGATAAATAAGAATACATTTTCACTGTTAGTTTTCGAGCACTTTCGGCTACAATTAGGAGCACAAAACTCAACGCAAGGAGTTTTATTTTGACTTCTTGTAGGAGGGTGTCTTCCTTGTTTCTCAAGGAATCGTGTTTCTAGCTCATTCAGTCATGAAGTAAGAACTCGGTGTTTACCTGGTGTGTCTTTCTCCATTAGTTAATTTAAAAAATCTTATCTAGAACATACCTGATCTGACATACCTGACATTTTGCCATGCAACACACTTTGCAGCTTGGAGATACTGCATCTGTCCAATGAACTTATGCCGTAAGTGAAGCAGAAAGAGACACATAAGAAAGGTAAATCACACCATTTCAAGGGTGATTTAATACAAGAAAAATAAATTTTCTATTGCTAAAAGAATAGAATAACCCACAAATATCTGTCAAAGTAATTGCTGTATGGAATACTATAGTGAATAAGATTATCTATGACATAAAACTTGAGGGCACTCCTAAATAATGATCCACCATTTCACGGATGATCTCCAGACGGACGCGTGCCCAAACAAACTGCACCAGGAGAGGCCCCTATTCTCCTACACTACGGGACAAAAAAGAACTTACGTTTCTCATAAATCAGTCGGTATATTTTTTTATGTTCCCCAACCAATGGGGACTCTAATGACAAAGGATACTGCGGCACAAACTCGTGGGAAGAGAGAGATGAAGAAGGAGCACGAAGTCAGAAAAAAGGAAGAGAATTGGATAATTGAGCTTGTCAAGAAGTAATTAATTAAAGCCGGGGGGAATAGTCCTGTGTGGACCACCCTCTTGGGTATTAGCAGGGACAGTGTGGATCTTTGGGTTAAATACCCATCTTTTGGGTTTCAAACTACCTGTTAGTGCCCTAGAATTACACTCTGGTTCCCAGTAGGCGGGAAGGCAGCTCGCCCTTTTTGCCGACATGGGAGCAGTAAGTCATTCCCCAGTACTAAACGATAAATACCAGAGGCCATTTTTTATTTGAAGATGTTGAGAATATATAAAAACAAATGCTAAAGATTACTTACTCCCTAGACATATATCACTCTTAAGTCCCTCCTTGGGAGAAAAATAAATTGTGTTTAATTTTAGTAGGGCCAATAAGTTTACAGATAGCGGTTAAGAAAACTGTACTCTGCCTATATGCTGGTAGCCTGAATGTTCAACTTAATCGATTAACTTATTATAAAATAATTTCATGCTTTTCTTTATGAATAAAGCTAGTTCTCTGTATGAGAAGCTTTTTTTTAGTCAAAGATTGGTCATCAGAATACATCATAATCATTTATTTTATTTGATACTTGCTTTGTGTGGTTTTCCAATTAATAAGATAATAAGCCAAGCTTCTGTGGGAAATAGGTAAATACAAACATTTTGGTGCAAATTTAGCCGGAGAAAGTGTCGTAAATATTTTAAAATAATTATTAGATTTTTTTTGTTGGGGTTCGGTCAAGGTAGATCCAAAAAAATACAAATTTTAAAATGGGTATTTTTTAAAGTTATCTGCCAATGTTCTGTGGGAAATAGGTAAATACAAACATTTTGGTGCAAATTTAGCCGGAGAAAGTGTCGTAAATATTTTAAAATAATTATTAGATTTTTTTTGTTGGGGTTCGGTCAAGGTAGATCCAAAAAAATACAAATTTTAAAATGGGTATTTTTTAATGTTATCTGCCAATGTTTCGGCTTACATTGTACGCCATCTTTAGGGCTGTCTGAAGGCGAGAGGGGACGTCATGTCCCTAAGATCACGTTGTCATGAAAATGTGATCTTAGGGACATGACGTCCCCTCTCGCTCTTGTGATAGCCCTAAAGTCGGTTTTCAATGTAAGTCGAAACATTGGCAGATAACTTTCAAAATACATTTTTTTTTAATTTGTATTTTTTGGATATACCTTGACCGAACACCAACAAAAAATGCATCAAATAATTATATCTACGGACAAAAAATCTCTCCATTTAAAAATAATCTGTCGTGAGAATATCTCTACAGCTCTGTTCGTGCGAAAGTCGCTACCGAATCGGCGGAGCCATGCTCACTGAAAGAAGCGTTTCAGGTAGTTCGACCAATGTCAAAAGAGGTTGTTAGTTCGATGTATTACAAAGGGGTTGTTAAAAGACATATGTTTGCAGTATCATATGAAGTCACTTAGTGATGAATTACGAGAAATGTTGATGAATACATGTTGCATATGATATGAATATATTCATGCAATTGAATTGAAAAACACTAAGAATCCCGCAGGTTATCTTTAAAAAAGAACTTTTAACTAACAAATAGCTTTTTCTTTATGAGCTGTCTATATGTCACATTTTTTTTTTGTCTTTCTACAAGTCTATATGCTTTTGCAGGAATTTCCGTAGGAAAATCAAGCTTTAACGTTGGTACCGTAACATGAATTTTGAAAAAGTTCAACGGATTTTCATCGATTCTACATTGAAGAAGCTAAACATATAGTCCGTTAATATATATAATATATNATATTATATAAAATCTGTATTCTATAATATTTCAAATTAAAAATTTCCAAAAATGAAACGTTTTTCCAATCGCAATATTTTTATAGATACAAAACTCTGGGATGGGATTAATCTCTAAAAAACTCTCCGCTTTATTATAATTGTTAAATAAAATAATAAAAGTCAAGCTGAAAAGAAGAGAGCGAAGGTGAATTTTCTCTTTTAATGATGTCTAGAAGAGAATACAAGTCCAATTTTACAAAACAAATTGGGACGCTTAACAACAAAAAAAAAAATCAATTTCTCCTAGGAACCGTTTAGTTTAGTTTGGTAAGTACTTTGTAATAACTTCGATTAATTGAGATGGTTCATTCAGACTTCGACTTATATCCTCATCAAACCGGTGATACCGGTTCTCATTGGAATGGTTTGTAAAATGATAACTGTTACTTCTCTAAGGGAAGGGCGGTAGAGACAGAAAGAAAAAAATGTATCATATGTCTAATTGTTTTAAATATGTATTGCTTAGACACACAAAAATTAAAGAATAAAAATTCTTTCATTAAATGGTGTTATAAAATGAGTCGCTTAATTGGTCTTTATGAGTTATTTTCAATAAGGTTAGAGAAATAGGCCAGTGAAACCTATATTGATAGATGTATTAATATTAGGAATATTACACTATGGTAAAATGCATTTTAATTTTTATTCTATTAATTTAATATTTAAAATTA